>SNQJ01S0025464.1:112663-125040 GCA_010110895.2 Picea sitchensis
AAATACACCGTACACAAATATTTTACCTTGGAAACCCAAATGGGAAAACCAACATTCCTTGAGCATCTTCAGAATAAACCAACAATCACTACAACCAACAAAACACTGACTCCTATCCAACAATTTATTTTTCTTTTCCAAGCCAAGATCAAAATGAATGAGGAATAATAAATGAGTGAAATAATGAATGGAGAGAGAGAACATACTGAAGAGTGAGAAACCCCCAAAAACCCAAATATGAGTTTATATATTTATTGGAATTAAATAACCACATGGCCTTCACCCGAGAAGCTCATGTAACTGATATTCTCCATTAAAACCAAAATGGGTAAATAAAATATAAAATAAATACTCATCCCCTCAAGCCCCCTCTAGTGTGGAATCATACCTCCCTATAACTCTTGTCCTTGTCCATTTGGAAACCAATGATGTATTTTATTATTAATAATGATAAAAAAATTACATTTCCTAGGCACGCTGACCTCTTTTAATTGTTTGGGCATTCCGACCTTTCATAAATTGAAGAACACATTATTTAATATGGGGATTCAAAATCGCGGTATTACACCCAACTCCGATAGGGCCTTAATATGAATATTTAATATGGTAATGCTTAGAACTCCATTGGCCGCCGCACTCCAAATATTTTCTCCTTCCTCTAAACTACGAAAGAAAATGATTTTTGATTATATATATATTCACGTTGAGAAAGGTAAGAGGATATACATATATTTCCATGTATTAAAAATGTTGATAAACAAAAATACTTTAATATTAACACCTTCAGGAGGGTAGAGCATCCCATGTAGAGTGTAATTTATAAAGTTGGGAGATTTGGCATGGTTTAATCCTTGGAAAGAAGGGAAATAATTTCCAAACTTCCCATCTCTCACGCACCAGACTGGAAATCACATAATTTTAATATATAATTTTCTCAACTTATTATCCAAATTATTAAGACATTTGAATGGTAACTTTGGAAATTTTATCAAGGTTTACCAATCTTTACCATTCATTCAAATTTTCTCATAAAACATATAACATATAAATACATATATAAATTCATGCAAATTATTTGTTTAAATTCGTTTTCCATAATATTACATTTCTTGGAAATAAAATCCACCATGCTAAAACTATGGTTTTACCAGAAATTACTATCCTCCTCTTTTTATGCATTTCTTTGCTATTTTAAGGGAATAATTACTATTTCCAATTCTTTCCCCTTTGGACATTAATTTACTGTGCAATTTTTGGTATAAATACCTTTCTTACCATATAGTCATCAAACTTAGTTAATCACAATGCATTCAATTCCCAATTTCTTTTATTTCCAATTAGGAGCTTGAATTTTATTTCTCCTTCTTTCCTTCTCATTTATTTTAAATACTTTTCCTCTCTTTAGTATTTGAGTTCTTTTCCCAAGGTAAAACAAAGATCTGAACCTCTCTAAAATTATGAAACTTGGAATATTTTCCAAGCCAACAGAGTGGCCAAGGCCAGCTGACCAATCTTCAAGTTTATATCAGCAATTGTATTTCCTACTACCCAATTGTTTTGTGAGTTCTTTAGTGGCTCAATATTTTAATAAAAACTTAGTTATTTTTTCATATAAATTACTAGAAGTGGCCAACCAACACTCTGATCATACTTTGAGTGACAAACATTTACTAACAACCTCCCTTTCCAAACAAAGACAGGTAGAAAACCAACACCAAAATGTATTTTCCCAGATCTTATTTCAAATTCACAATCATCCAAATAATTAGAGTGACATTTCCATTATTTGAATAAAATGAAAAACTCTTCAAATAAATAGTACATTAATTTCATAATATTCAATAAACTTGTCATGTCATTACGAGGAACAAAAAACACTTATATGAAATTTAGAAATTGTTGGCAACTATTGAAGGGTGTTCCACTTTCCACCCAACCATAGTCACAACCACACCAATTATCTCTACAGCTGGCCACCCCCTATACAGAGTATTATACCATGAGAGGAAAACATTTTACTCAACATATGAGAAAATATGAAGGCCACTCTCCTACACCTACAGGAAAACAACAAGACAAGTCTTCAATCCACCAAGAAAGGTGACTGCTCTTTCCACAAGAGCTTCAACCACTGTCATACACATCACAAGGGAGACCTTTCATTTCCCAAAACTCCCTCAACGCCATCCATTCTTAGTTCCTTCATGGTTTTTCAACCAATCACTAAAATGTTGTAGCCCCATTTATCAACCTAATTTAAGACAATTGGCAATGATTCATGCACCCATAAAATTCATTTCTTCACTTCTCTCCATTCTGCTAAGAACCAACAGAGTTTCCCACTCCTCCTTACTCATATTTTTGTCCCCAAACCCAACCATGTGCATCCTCCTCCCCCTGCCCATGATTTTTATCTTTTTCTTTCCTTCTACAACAAGATTTCATAGGTCAAAATCCCCCAATTCATGGGTCAGATCAGAAACTTTTAGATGGGTACTGTGCCTATTCTCTCATTAATTTCTGTGGAGGACCAACCAATCACCAACTTGACTGGTGATTAAATTTTTCTGGGGAAGAGGAAAATTTTGGGTTTGAACATTTTTTATTCAGCAAAGTACTTCTTGTTAGGGGTCATCTCAACTAGTTATGGTTCCCCTCACCATTCCCTCTCATGGAATCATAACCTATGTAGGCAATCCCCTTCAACAATTATTCAACATTTTCAGTTTCTATTAATAACAAAAATATTTACATCACATCCTTTAGCAAAGGTTCGTCATATTTTAAAATCCACACAAAATAGATATATCCATAGTCTTCTAGTGGAAATATAATATAATTATATTTACAGGCTGGGGGAAACATGTGTATTGCAATCCCCTCCCCCTTAAAGGAACATCGTCCTTAGTTTTCTTTTCATCTCAACAACACCAGTCATGCCCACATCTTTCAACTACTTTAGCAATCTTCTCCTCTTCTTGGTTTGTTCCTTTCCCACACTCTTGGCCTTTGTCACATGCCAACAATAATTTCAAACAACAAACATATTAATCACAATTTCATGCAAAAACATTTTATTGTTGTTCAAAACTCAAGAGGAAATATTCACATCAACAAAATACTTATCTGTGCAATTTCATGGATCCACATCTAGTTGGTTTTTTTACTAACTAGTCTCACTTTTTCCTTGATATACCCATTGTGCATGATCCCAACCATCAATTTATAAGAATTCATTAAAGTATCCTCTTCCTTGCAATCACTCATCCTCTAGGCCGAGACTCATGCATCCCATTTTTTGCTATATAGTCCCTCAAGTGATCCATCTTTCCTTGCCAAGGCTTTCTCACATAAGAAGAGTTTATGATACTTCACCGAGTCTTACAGTCGAGGCATCCCTCCGGCCTGTGTTACCACAATAAATTTTTTTCTATCGTGATCATGACTTATCACAAGGTTCTCATGTCACAACAATAACATTTTTCCATGTTGTTCAGCTTGACAACCATCATCTATCCCTCCATGACATATATTTCATTTCATTTGTACCACATGCATACAATAGCCATGTGATATTATCATCGATTTATCAATTTTTTCAAATATGTTACCCACATATTTCTAATTCCACCTTTTCATTTTAATATTTGTTCCACATAGAACGAGATTCACAAGTATGAGATCTTCCTTCTCATAACAGTTTGGCTCAAAAATCATTGGTATTCCTTATAGGATTGAAACATTACCCTATCTAAAACCCTTCTTTCCTGCAATTTCAATACTCACACAAACAAACCATTGTTAGTTCTCATGCACACTATACTTTGATTTCACACTTTCACTAGATCACAAATAATTTTAGAATTGTGCATACTAACAATCAAATTATATTTATCTGTTCAGTGACATAAAATAAAATAAATTACCATTTCCCTACACATGCATCATTCTAGCTTACCAAGATTTTCAAAAAGCAATCAACTATTAGATGAATGTATTCCAATATGCCTATATCCATGGACACATTCACATACAATGCACCCTTGCATTGATTTTAGATTATTATTTTTCATGTTAGGCACTCTTGCCATGGTGTGTTTGAACTCAACCAACCTCTCACCACATGGATCCTCTATCCGTGTTGATTATTACAACAGAGTTGTTCCTCCTTCCTTGAGCTGATCATAACCTCAAATCAACACACCATGATATGAAATTAAAATTTAATATGAATTCCTTCCAACATTCTTTCTTCATCAATAACCAAGGTGCCAATGTCTATGGCCACCCAATTCCTTTATTTACCATTCTACAACTTTGGTAGAGTATTGGAAGGTCCTCCTTCCATAATGGGTAGTCCAGTATCTACCCTCTCATGCAAACATGAGTTTCCTCAATGCATCAATCAACAAGTTGCTTATGAACACTTTTTTTCCCATTCACTCTTGATTGGTCAATATACCCATGACACTATTAGTTAATGAATTTCCTTGAAAGGATTTTTAATCATCCTTGGCTGGAAGATATTTCCTCTCTCTATTATTCAGATTCTTCTTTCCTGAATCTTACCCTATTTGGGTATCAATGGCATACAACAACTACTCAAAATTATTTACATATCATTAATATAATAAAATACTTTATAAGAGATTCTTACCCAATCCATTTCAACTCCCATGTCACATGAGCATGAACTATTTTATACATGTTCTAGTTGCCAACACCCTCTCTTATTTTACCTCATCAATGGTGCTTCACAAGAATTCTCAAAGTCCCTTCAACAATATTTCAACAACATCCCTTTTTTCATTTATTCTCTTCCCGAAGTTGTCAACCATTATCAATTTTCCTTCCTCAACAACTATACTATTTTCCTACACTTAACCTACATCATCACAGTCACAAACATGTTAGCTGTCATGTTAAATAAAATGCACATACATAACATCTAAACTAGAAATCATTATCAGATATGTCCTAGCATATCTACATGTAATTCATCACATTACTCCTCAATGTGCTCACTAGTGCAACCATAAAAATAGTTTAGTTGTTGGGTATCCTACAACCATCAACATATTAGTTTCTCATCTAAGAGAAACACAATAAACAACAAGGAAAGGGGTTAAGGGACTCTTCCCTCTTTTCCAAATTATCCTATATAGTCTGGAGATTTTTAGTTCAACTGAGTTATTTCCAAGGCCTCACTGCCTTTATTTAACATGGCTCGACCAAGCCTATTCATTTAAACATACATATTTGTTTATTTTCCTTTGTTTTCACAACTATTCCTTTTTGGGGTTTATAACTCTATTAACCAAATCATAGTTTTCAGAGTGAGGAAAGTGTTTCTCCTTTCCTCCTCCTTTTCTCGAACAATCTGTCCCTATTGGGATTTACCTGCTATGTTCCTTGAGAAGTTTCAGTCAAGTTTCATATTGACTTCCCTAGATAATTCAACATGTTACAACAACAATATTTTTCCTAACAACTAAGAAATAGAGAATTCAACACATTATCCAAAGAGAAAATCAGGTTGGCCAACATTCACTTGCATATCTTTTAGACATGCATGATATTTTAAAATGTAATCCATGATTCTTGTACAAATAGACTTTGTATTCTATTGTCTAATTTTCCAGCAGTCATTAACATTATGACTCTATTCTCCTGGCAGAGTTCTCACACAATTCTTTCACATGGAATTGTCTAATCATGGAACTTCCTTATTGCATATCCATCACTATCTCAGATAACCTCAATCTCGAGTCAGCCTCAACTTTGTCATTTCAGATTCTTACCCAATATTCCATAAGGAATTATTAGCATGTGCTGCAACCCCCCTTCCCTCCTGGGGATTATACGACCTCCAAGTCTTGATTCTTCAAATTCCTGAGCTGAATTATCTCTTCGGGCCTTCAACAGACCCAGAACAAATAATACACACAGGTCCCTTTGATGTTACTTGCAGGTCTAGGTTACCCACGATGCTTCTCTGCGACGATTGACAACACCAGCTTTGCGAGTGCTAATTCCACGCTAGACTCTTTCTCCTATATGACCACAGGCTGTGATCATGGGTCAGTTCTTTGTAACTTCAGGATTTGAAAATATTGTGACCTTCACCTTTGTCTCCTTCTGAAACAATTTTCCCTGAATTCGTGGATCTCTACTGCATGTCCCCTTGGATATGATGGTCTAACTATACTTTGGGTTTCACAACTTAACTAAATTTCACCTAATCCACACGAAAATTCTCCAGACCTCTAACTCCCAGTTTTTTCTAATCCGCTGCCACGTGTCTCCTCACAACCAATGGTTAGGATTCACTTCACGACTTTGGCAATCCCGCTTCTTGACACTTTTGAACATTCTGAACTCTGAAATGTTGAAGTTATTTACGGCTAACCTCCACACAAATTTCCCCATATATGATAGTGTGGAATGATCCTAGTCCCTCTTGGATGGATATCTCTCGTTAACCCCAGGAAACCTTAAAGGATTCCTCGCTTTGAATATTTCTCGCTGCTCTCCCTCCTAAGCTTCTGAGTAAAAAACAACTCTGTCGCACACTCCTTGCGAACAAACTTCCTGCAATCTTGAATTTGAAGTATGACTGTGCACTCCTTGCAACAATCTTTCCATGCTCTATTGTTCACTCTGAACAATATGAAATTGAGCGAGGTTCCTCCTATCCACACTCTCAAACTATGTCTACTGAACTATTTAAGTCACTACAGAATCTGACACATGCACCTTGCGAACACTATGCACTCCTTGCACATATAAAGCTCACATTATCTCTTCTGAGCTTATGGGTCAAAACATACTCTGTCAATGCACTCCTTACGGATTCTATGCACACTTGCACTTGCTCATAGAAGAGAAACAATTTATTCTTACTTAAAGCTTCATAGATTCATACATTCAACCATGTAAATGCATTCATAAACACAAGAACAAGAAATAACATAGAATTGAAAATAAACATAAAGTATACCATTAATTCATTCAGATAGATACAACAACACCAGGCATTTGGGACAATGCTCCTCTTTTATATTCATTCAACTGAAATATACATGTGTTCATAAACTGCTTCTCAGTAGCTCTCAACTCTCAGCTACAATGGCATCAACTATAAAACAACTAGAATGCCAACAACCTCTTCTGGGAAACAATACAAATATTTATACAAGAGGGACCTTCGAGCCTTTACCTCCAACTACTCTAGAACTATCCTATTGAAATAAAATCATTCAACTACTTATAATTTATTACAATAAATATTTGTGACAGACAGGTAAGATCGAACACATCGAATCTGTACTACACGTAGCTTCATTAAAAGAAAATACATTCTCCAATGATCTCATGCGATCATCCAACTCCAAAACATTAAAGATGCTCATAATTTACAATCCCTTTCAAAAGGTTTGTGTGATACGCCTCCCTTAAAATTTAAAAATTCGCTTTAAAATGTGCGCTAGGCGCTTAGCTATCTTCCACTCATGCTTTGCTGGCGATGCTCCTGGATCATACTCCTATGGATGAAAAATTCATGGTTTCCTATCCATGAGCTCTTGCACTAACTTTACATGCTTATGAATATTCTATTCATTTACCCAACTAGCATCTTCTATCAAGTTTCCTTTCCATTTTACTAAATACTCAAAATATATTTTTCTCCTGGTCTTCTTACCAATTCGCCGATCTACGATCTTCTCCATCTGCAAATTCTCTACTACATGCATCTGTTTTTCCCACTATATCTCTTTTTGATCTTCTAATCCTTTGGTTCCATCTTACCTCTAAGGATATAGGTCTGCAATATTGAATATGGGCGATATACCCACATCTTCTGGTAGATTTATCTAATAAGCATTCTCACCAAATTTTCTTAGGATTTTGCACGGTCCTATATTCTTCAGCTTTAGTTTATTATATGTTCCCCTTGGGAGCCTCTCCTTCCTGAGATGTGCTAGAACTTGATCTCCAACTTCAAATTGAAGTTTCCTCCTATGTTGATCAGCTCTGTGTTTATATTCATTGTTGCTCCTCTTCAACTACTCTTTGATTTGAATATGAAGCTCCTGCATTTCTACAGTGAAGTCTTTGGCTGCAGTGCTTATGAATTCATTATGCTCTAGATATATTAACTCTGACACTCCCCTCAAATTCATTCCATACACTATTTGAAATGGACTCTTTCTGGTACTTATGTTCACTAAGTCATTGTATGCGAACTCTACTTGTGCTAGAATCTGATCCCACTGACTATGATGTTCAGTGACCAAACTTCTTAGAAAATATACTAAACTATAGTTCACCACTTTAGTCTGTCCATCCATTTGAGGGTGATATGAAGAACTAAAGGATAGTTCTGTCCCCAACTTTCTCCATAATTTTCTCCAGAAATGACCAACAAATTTGGTATCTTTGTTTGAAACAACACTCTTGGTAAACCCATGAAGTCTCACAACTTCCTTGAAAAACAAGTTAGAAATGTGTGTTGCATCATTGGTCTTCTGGCATGGGATAAAGTGTGCCATATTTGAAAATCTTTCAACTACCACACATATGGAATCACTTCCTCTTTGTTTCCTTAGCAATCCCAACAAGAAATCCATGCTTATTGCATCCCAATGCCTCTCTGGAATAGGCAATGGTTGATACAACCTGATATTTTGTCTCCTTCCCTTTGCACTAGAAAATCTTACATTTGCTCATGAACTTCTTCACCTTTGCCCTCATACCTGGCCAATAGTACGAACTGTTCAACTGTGCAAACATTTTTTCATGGCCAAAATGTCTGTCTAGACCTCCACTATGCTTTTCCTTCAGCAAATTCTCTCTCATCAAGCATTTCAGTATGCACAACTGGAAAGCCTTGAACAAAAACCCACGTCGAATCAAGTACTTTTTCCACTGATTTCTGTCTTTGAGCACATGATTCTCACATGCTTCATATGCCTCTTTAAAATTTGTATCATCCCAATACATTTCCTTAAGGTGTTCAAACCCCAAGGTTTTCACTTGAAATTTCTGCAGAATTAGACATCTCCTGCTCAATTCATCAACAACCTTTTTAGCATTACTAGAAATATGTTTAATGAAAAGGTGAAATTTTGCATAAAATCTATCCACTTAGTATGTCTCTGGTGTAACTTCCCTTGTCTGGTTATGAATTGTAAAGATTGATTGTCGCTATACAAAACAAACTCTTTTGGTATAAGATAATGCCTGAATTTCTTCAAGGCTTGAATTATAGCATAGAAATCTTTATCATATGTGGAGTATTTTCTCTTAGTATCGTTCAACTTCTCACTGAAATATGCAACAGGTATATTATCTTAGCTTAAGACCGCTCTGATTTCAACTCCACTCACATCACATCTCACTTGAAATGTCTTCCCAAAATATGGCAAGACCATAATCAATTGTTATGTTATATTCTCCTTCAATATATTAAAGATTTTCTCAGCCTCTTCTGTCCATTTGAAATACTTGTATCTTTTCTTCACTATATCCATCATCTGTGTACCGTTCTCACTGAAATTTCTGATGAGCATCCGATAGAAACTTGCTAATCCATGGAAGCTTCTCACCTCAAATATACTCCTCGGTGACGACCATTCTCTGATTTCTTTCACCTTTTCAGGATCCATCTTCAATTCATTTAAAGAGATCACAAAACCCAAGTAAATGAGTTCTATCTTCATAAAAGAGGACTTCTTTAAGTTTATCATCAACTTCTCTTGCTACAATCTCCTCATCACTAATGTTAAGTGCCTCAAATTCTCTTCTTCAGTTTTACTGAAGACCAGTATATCATCCAGATATACTATCACAAATTTACCAATAAAATATTTCAAAACTTCATTCATTAACCTCATAAAAGTACTCGGGGCATTCGTTAAACCAAACGACATAACAATCCATTCATATAATCCATCATTTTCCTTGAAGGATGTTTTACATTGATCACCTTCTCTCATCCTTATCTGGTGATATCCAATTTTCAAATCTATCTTTGAAAAATAGTTCACTCCACTTAAGAAATACATTAAGTCATCCATCCTTGGCAATGGAAATTTGTACCTAATGGTGATCTTAGTTATGGCTCTTGAGTCTGTGCACATTCTCCATCCTTCTTCAAACTCAACATTGTTGGTACTGCACATGGACTCAATCTTTCTCTGACCAAACCTTTGTCTAACAGATCCTGAACTTGTCTCTTTACCTCTTCATTATATTGAGGTGTCAATATATATGCTGATTTGTTTGGTAGACTCTCTCCTGATATTAATTCAATGTGATGGATGATACTTATGATAGGTGGCAATGAGCTTGGAAACTCATCCACTACTATGTCAACAAAATTCTCCAAAATTTCTTGAATTTCCTCAGGCAAATATTCCATAGAATTAATTGTAAGGATAACTTTTGGCTTCCACACTACAACAAACTGCATCTCTTGTTCCTTCTTAACTTCACTCAGGAGTTCCTTCCCACTCATGAGAATTATGCTCGTGCTGGATTATTCCTTTAATTTATTTTCCTCAATTGGAAACAACATGTGTGTCCTACCATTCTTCTCCAAAGTATAAGTATTTTTTCTCCCATCATGAATGACATTCCTATCATACTTCCATGGTCTTCCCAAAAAAACATGACATACATCCATGGGAATCACATCACACAAAATCTCATCCCTATATCCACCTGTTTTAAATTCAACAAGGCATTGTTTAGTTACCGTTACCTGATGACCTTTCTGCAACCACAAGACTTTATATGGCATTGGGTGTGCAGTTTTATCCAGCTCCAATTTCTCCACCATCTCTATGGACACTAAATTATCAGTTCTCCCACTATCAATTATCACCTTCCAAAATCTATCCTTAGTCTTGCAAGCTGTCCTGAACAAACTATTCCTCTACACTGGCTTTTCAAATTCTATCTCTGGTTTTAAGAGAACCTTCTTCATCATCAAATACCTCCCATATTATGTGCCTTCTGCTTCAATATCTCACTTATGTGCTTCTGAAATGTGAGCTTCACCTCCTTATTTAATTCTATCGGTACATTCCCAAGACATGTGTCCTGTATTTCCATAGGAATAACACTTCACCTCTCCTCCTCTTCCTCTTCCTCTTCCTCTTCCTATAGGAAAAGAGTTTCTACCACCACTATGTCTCCCTCGGGAACTTCCTCCTCTTTCAGGGTGACTATGTGGTTTCTCAGTCTCAACTTTGGGCTTTGGTGCCTTTTCATGGGAAATTACCTTGCCTCTGTTCAAACTTCTTCCCTTGCTTTGCTGACTCTGTTTTCTGGCCAACTTCTCCTTTGCTTTCAGTTTTATCTAATAAGCATTCTCCACTGTCCTTACTGTCATCATGCTGATTTCATCTTGGATTTAATATCTCAGGCCATTTATATACCTGCCAACATTTTTCTCATCTCTCTCTCTTTGTCCAGCCCTAATGTTCAATTTGTAGAACTCCTCTATGTAATATTTCACAGTAATTCATTTTTGTCTCAGGTTCTGCAATCTACTGAACAGATTTATCTGATAGTCCTTGGGTATGAATTTATCCTTTAGCTTGGATACCATTATATCCCAGATCTTAATATTTTATTTTCCTTTACTCCTTCTGTCAGTCTCCAGTTCATCCCACTACAGCGCTACATGTCCTTTTAACCTGGTGACAACATGTTTCACCTTTTTCTCCTCATCAACGTCTTCATAGTTGAAGTACTTTTCCATTGCTTGTATCCAATCAAGCAACTCTTCCACGTCTAAATTACCTTCATACATTGGGATGTCTATGTTTTCCCTAGCTCCCAACTTGACAACCGCTCTCATCAAGCATTTTTTCGCAACATCCTCTGCTACAACTTCTTCAACTTCCACTTCTTCATTCTCTGCATCACTGACGTCTCCCACTTTAGTTTCTCTCCTTTGCATTGTTTCCATGGCATCCAATCTTGCTCTGAGTTCTCTCATTTCCCTTTCCATATCTCTATTTTCTACAGGTGGCTCTGCACGTCTACTAGGCGACATTGTGCTGATGTATCTGATACCACTCGATCATATCATGCTACTTCTTTGTCTCCTTTTCCTACATAAATCAATTATGTGGCTCTGATAGCACTCTGGTGAAACCCTCCTTCTCTCTTGGGGATTCTGCAACCTCCCAGTCTTGGATCTTCAAATTCCTAAGTCGAATTAGATCTTCAGGCCTTCAACAGACCTAAAAAAACTAATACACACATGTCCCTCTGATTTTACCTATAGGTATAGGTTACCCGCAACGCTGCTATGCGGGGATTAGCAACACCAGCTTTGCGAGTGCTAGTTCCACACTAGACAC
>SNQJ01S0025464.1:126962-142078 GCA_010110895.2 Picea sitchensis
TTTTTCTTAAATTTTTTAATTATATTTGATGACATGAAGATATATCACCTCCGCTTATCACATACAAGAAGCACCTTTGCACTAGAAACGTTCCCAAATTAGCTTGCATCTCTTTCCTAGCTCATGAGATGAACTGGAAGGTTCTCTTGAAGATAAATCAAATTTATTTTTGGAATATTGTGACAACAATAAGACCATGACTTAGCAGAGTGGTTATTCAATGGTAATTCTTGCATGTTGGCTGGCAAGCAGTTCCTATGTAACTGATCCGAGGGCACATCAGTGGTTGTCCACCTATTCCATTGGCTCAAAATAAATTTTCCATATTGGTAGTTTTTCTACAGTTGTTTTGGGTCCTAAACTTCTGGGGATGTTTTAAGGCCCTAAACGACATTTTTTAACCATTTTTAATCATGTTTTTTACTTATATCCTTATAGGTTTACTCAAATTTCAAGTGTGGTCACTTGTTGGATGTGCAATTTAATTTCATATCCAATGAATACCCACCCCACATACTTTTGATAAACCCACAATGAGAAAATTATAAATACATGAAAGGATCATGTTTCAGTTACTACTCATTGGATGCGTAATTTAATTACACATTCGATGAGTGCCTACACTTGAAACTGAGTAAATCTAAAAGGAGATAAGTAACAAGAATTATTAAAAAGGGAAGTTGTCTTCCTCTCCCTCCAAAAATATTTACCATTATGGTTGACATCATCATCTTGAATTATATTGGTTCTTTTAAATTTGATTTTGATAGAACATTTTGTAGGCTCATTTCTTACCTCAAAATTCTTGTAATGTGGATCTTTAGAGAATTATATATGATTGTTTTACCCAGAACACTTGTTTGAGACTAGTTTTAGGGCTAGTCAACAACCCTAATTTACATAGTGTGTAACTCGAAAATTATAATGAATATGAATATAATTGTTTTACCATAGGTTTTGAAATATTCCTCCTTAGACTCATACAACTTTTAAAGCTTGAAAAATTACTAAAAATATTTATTGAGAAAATTCCAAGATGACTCATCTGAGACTAATTTCAGGACTAGTAAAAAACCTCAACTTCCATATGCTATACCTCAAAAATTATAATGAAAAAAAAAAAAAAATGTTGAAAACAATTACCTCACTATGTCTCCTCAAGCTCCTAAAAATTTCACAATATGAAACTTCACCAAAAAAAAATGATAGCAAAAATTCTAAGATGACTCATTTTAGACTAATTCCAGGACGAGCCAAAAACCTTAACTTCCACAATATATATCTCAGAAATTAAAGAGAATCAAAACCTGAATTTGTTTTTATCAGAAGTACTTCTCTATGTATCCTCGTAATATTGAAAATTTTCTGCTTAAATTTTCACCAAAAAAAATTATAGTGAAAATACCAAGATGACTCATTTGAAGGAGAAAAAGGTTGGGATTGTATGCTCTGATTCCAAATTTCAGGGAAAAAATACCCAAATATATTGAAAATGGAAATACAAGTAACTCCACACCTTGGTAATTAGATATATGAATTAAATATAATCCTCTTCAAGGGGATAACCCCCTTTTACAATATAACATATGTATAAGATGATATGATTCTATAACCAAGTTTCCTTGCTATATATAGAAGACAAAGGGTACAATTACAATAAAAGGGTCTAGCCAAAAAAAATTATATAAAAATAGAAATTCAATAAATCATTATGTGCATTATCTGTGGATTAAGATGGGGCTTTGTCTAGGGCATAACATAGTGGAAGTTGGAAAAGGTCGACAAGGTTTTGGTAGAACAGGGGAAAATGAGCCAATGGTTTCATTCTAGAATAAATTCACTTGATGTGAAGAAAATGACTTCTTAGACCCAAAGGAATAGATCCCTATTCAAATAGATGACCCTTTTTGTAATTAATACACAAGTTGTGGCGACTAGAAGTTTAGATGCAATAGAAAGGAATATTCATCGTAGTTGGAAATGTAGAAATATTAAAACACCAAGAAATATCATATTACCAATAAAAAATGTTATTTAATTTTTTATCAAAAGAAATATAGGACCTTGAATCCTCACAAGTTCATCAAATGGCACATCCTTAATACCATCTACATCATCTCCGCCATCAAACATTTTTTCATGGTGTTCCCCAAGCTATGGAGCTTGCATTCCCACGTGATTCACTACATTTTGGGAATTTCAACTAATCAATTTCTTTGCACCAAAATTTTCCTAGCTAGCTATGCCACCCTCACCATTACCCCAAAAACAAGAGCTCCATATGGTATAGGTAGACACCTTCCTAATTTAATACCTGTTAGAAAAACAGGATCACGGAGCAATAAAATAAAATAAATGTGGAAATAAAACACAAAAGATACATAATACAATAGAGACACAGATATACGTGGTTCACCCAGTGTGGGATATGTTAACCAGAGAAATTGTCAGGTCCTTCCTTTATTATTATACAACAAATGAAGGGATACAACATACAACACACCCACTATAACTTCCTCTTCTTTCTCTCACAGTCTCCTCTCTTAGAATGCAATATTCACAATGATACATAGCCGCAATGCATTTCCCTCATAAAAGAGGGTTTCCTTCTAGGGAAAAAAACCCTAACATAACTTATATCATCATATCTGCGACCTTATAATGAAAGGTCCAAATTTACTATGAAATTATAATATACATTTACAAGGCATTTTTTCCTTCGGGGGCTTCGCCCCTGAACCCCTGTTAGGGGCTTGCTTACCCCCAAACTCAGCAGGGGGGGTAACCCCCCCCCTTCACTCCCCCCACATGGAGGAGTGTACATTATTCATGGGTGTAAAGTCTTCATGGGGTAAAAACAAGGCTGAAAACAAAGACCTCTAGATCAGAAAGATAATCAGGCTCCACAACCAATGATCTCCCACTTGGAGATTGATATCAACAACTCCATCATTGTTGTATATGTTGGACTATGATCCTTCTTAGACCTGGAAAATTTCTCATCTTCACCTTCATGCTTGAAGACCAACTGAAACTGAGCAGGAACACAGTTTCTCCCCGGTTACTCCCTCTATTGACATGTCTGCAGGATTTTGGTTAGTGTGTATCTTTTCCAACTTCAAATTTTCATCTTCCAAGATGGATCGTATGAAACGATACATGAGATGTATATTCTTAGTATTCAAATGGAAGGCTGATTTCTTTGCAAGATTAATGGCACTCTCACTATCACAGTACAACCTGCTATTCTCCTTCTTATTTCCCAATTCCTCCATAAACCTTTGTAACCAAATAATTTATTTACTATCCTTTGTAGCAGCAACATACTATGATTTTGTTGTTGAAAGTGCAACAACCTTTTGCAATTTTTAAATCCAACTTATTGTTGTTCCACCTATAGTAAAAACATACCTTGTGGTGCTCCTCCTAGTATCTTTATCACCTACCATATCTGAATCAACATATCCCTATAGAAAAGTGTCTAAACCTCCAAAACATAATGCATGAGTAGTAGTACCTCTCAAAAACCTGAGAATTCACTTTACTACCTCCCAATTTTCTTTACATGGATCGTTCATATACCTTCTCACAACTCCCACTGCATGTGCAATATCTAGTCTTGTGCAAACCATTGCATACATCAATCTGTCAATTGTTGATGAATAAGGGACCCTGAACATGTATTATATCTCCTCATGTGTCTTGGGACATATTTCCTTAGTTAATTTGAAATGGTTGGCCAAATGTGTACTAATTGGTTTTTCATTCTACATTATAAACCTCTCCAATACCTTCTCTATGTATTCACCCTGAGATAGTGTCAATTTCGATTTTTCCTGTCTCTTTTTTTTCTCATACCAAGGATTTTCTTTGCAGCACGCAAAGCCTTCATCGCAAATGAATTTGATAATTCCTTCTTGAGAACATTTATATACTGCATATTATACCCTGCAACAAGCATGCCATCTACATACAATAGAAAGATAATATAACTTCCATTTTCTATCCTTTTAAAATAAACACAGTGATCAAAATGACATCTATTGTAACCTTTTTCTGTCATAAATTTGACAAACTTCAAATACCACTACCTTGGAGCTTGTTTTAGGCCATACAAGATCTTCTTCAACTTCCATACCAAATTATCCTTCCCTTTGACCTCATACCCTTGTGGTTGTTGCATATAAATCTCTTCCTCCAAATCCCCATGGGGAAAAGTTATTTTTACATCAAATTGTTCAAGATGCAAATCTTCTACTGCCACAAGACTTAAAATAGTCCTAATTGAAGTCATTTTAACAACAGGAGAAAATATTTCATCAAAATATATACCTTTCTTTTGTGCAAACCCCTTTACAACAAGTCTAGCCTTGTACCATTTTTTCCTCCATCTTCTTCCTTCAACCTGTAAACTCATTTATTTTGCAATGCTCTTTTTCCTGCAGGAAACTTAACCAAATCCCAATTATGGTTATTTACCGGGGAATCCATTTCCTCTTTCATACCATGCTCCCACTTCCTTTTGGTGTCTACCTACATTGTCTCTTCATAACATTTAGGTTCACCAGAATCAGTCAACAATAAATAATACAATGAAGGAGAGTGTTGTTCAAGGGGTCTACTTAACTTGATAGATATTCTAACAACAATTACAAGAGTTTGAGGTACTTGTTTCTCCTGTTGTTTTACATTTTGATTTTTCGGTACCTTTGGAATTTATTTTTCAGTGATCTCATCAAGGACTGTGTATTCTGGTTTTTTTTTCCTGTTTCTTTCCCTGCAACTGATCTTTGTACATGAACTTCTCATTGAATATGGCATATATACTCCTAATGATTTAGTGATTTTCATAATATCATAAGCAATAACCAAAATCATTAACATCGTATCTAATAAAGGTACACTTCTTGGATTTTTCCTCAAGCTTTGTTCTATTTTATTTATCAATATGGACAAATGCTTCACAACCAAAAGTCTTCAAAAAATAATAGTTTACCGTTTTTATCGTCCATGCCTCCTCTAGAATTCCACCATCCAAAGAAATTGAAGATCCTCTATTTATCAAGTAAACAACAGTATCTACAACATCTTCCCAGAACTGTAAGAGAAAACTAGCATGCAATCTCATACTCCTTGCATGCTTCATGATTGTCCTGTTCATCATTTTTGACACACCATTTTCTTGTGATGTTCCTAGAACTGTATTCTCTCTATGAATCAAATGGTATGAATAATAATAATCAAAATCCTTGTTGCAATATTCACCTCCATTGTCTGATATGAGAAACTTCAGCCATTTTCCTGTCTCATTCTCAATCAAATATTTCCATTTCTTAAAAGTATCAAAAACATCATATTTTTTTCGAATGCAATAAACCTAAGTTTTTCTAGTCGCAACATCAATAAAAGTAACATAATAATGAGAGCCACCAAGATATGATACCTAAGTTGGTCCCCATACATCTGTATGCACAAGCTCTAACCTTTCACTCTTCTTTTCTTTTCTGACTTTGAGAAATAAGACTCTTTTATGTTTTCCATAAACACAATGCTCACAGAAATCCAAATCAATTTGTTTAAGATCTGGCAACAAATTTCTTTTTTGATGTATTTACATCCCCTTCTCACTCATGTGTCCAAGCCTACTATGAAAAAATCTTGTATCCACTCCTGTAGAAGCTAAAGAGATAGAAGAGTCAGCATTACCAGTACATAAATACAATGTGCCTACCTTCTCTCCTTTTTCTATCACCAGTGATACTTTGGTGACCTTCCACACCTTATCTATAAATATGGTTATACAACCTTCACTTTCCAACTGCTCTGTTGAAATTAGATTTTTCCTTATATATGGAACATGTCTTACCTCTTTCAACAACCATTGGTTTCCATTCCTTTGCTTTATTTTTACCTTTCCCATTCCATCAATTTTGCATGGTGCATCATCCCCCAAATGAACCTGTCCAAAATCACCTTGAACATAATCTAGAAGATGTTTCCTATGGGGTGTGGCATGAAATGAATCCCCTGAATCTACTCCCCAAGATTCAGACATATTATCTACAGAAAGAATCAAAGCATATTGTAACACGCCACTTGTTACATTCGCTTCCTAATTTTTCTCCTACTATCCATCTCTTAGTTTCTTTGGAGCTCTATAGTCTTTCTTCGGATGTCCTTTCTTCCCACAATTTCAACACTTTGTCTTTCCCAGTCTGTATTTGGATCTGCTCTTCCTACAATTCTTGTAGTTTCCTTAGCCCTTTCCTCTATCCTTTTGTCTTCCCTTGCTCTCCATGTTTAACACATTACCTGATGTCTCACCTGAGATTTTCTGTTGCATTTCCTCGCTAAGGATAACACCAACAACATCATCAAATTTTAAAGTGTTTGAACCAAAGACAAAATTACTTATAGCCATGACCAAGCCATTCTAACTTTCTGGCAATGAGCAAAATATTAGAAGAGCCATGACCTCATCATCAAAGTCCACTTTTATAGAACTTAGATTATTAGTAACCATATTAAATTCATTTAAATGATCTGCAACAGACCCACCTTATGAAATCTTCATATTAAATAATCTCTTCTTTAGAAATACTTTATTGCACGTTGAGGGTTTTTCATATAGTTTAGAGATATTGAAAGACACTGATGCTTCCAAGATCATCCGTATCGTTCCTAGTGCCTTTCTATCAAGAACCTCCCATTCTTCATCCTTCATGGTCGTCACCTTCTTTTCTATTCCACCCAATGGTAGGAATAGATCCTTCTAATATAAATAATCTTCCATCTACATCTTCTATAACTGGTAGTTTTGGCCATTAAATTTCTCGACCCTAAACTTTCCATCTTCCATCATTTCTCCTACTCGAACCAGGAACCCTCTTTTCCTACAAGTTACCTTTCACTCGGATACCATTTGTTATAAAAACAAGATCTTGGAGCAATAAAATAAAATAAATGTGGAAATAAAAGACAGAAGATACACAATACAATAGAGACACAGATATACATGGTTCACCCAATGTGGGCTACGTCCACCAGAGAAATTGTCAGTTCCTTCCTTTATTATTATCCAACAAATGAAGGGATACAACCTACAACACACCCATTGTAACTTCCTCTTCTTTCTCTCATAGTTTCCTCTCTCATAATACAATATTCACAATGATACATAGCCATAATACATTTCCCTCATAAAAGAGGGTTTCCTTCTAGGTAAAAAAAACCTAACATAACTTCTAATGTCATATCTATGACCTTATAATGAATGGTCCAGATTTACTATGAAATTACAATATACATTTACAAGGCAATTTTTCCTTTGGGAGCCCACTTTCCCTAGGACCCCGTAGGGGGGGTAACCCCCCCTGCACTCCCCCACGTGGAGGAGTGTACATTCTTCCGAGGTGTAAAGTATTCATGGGGTAAAAACATGGTTGAAAAAAAAGACCTTTGTATCATGAAGATAATCAGGCTCCACAACCAACAAGACCCTTGCTTCCCCTAGCCTATAAATATAATTATTTTATATTACTACTAAAAGAATATGGACAGATATGTTATGTGTGGATTTTGAAATATGGTGAACCTTTGCTAAAGGATGTGATGTAAATATTTTTGTTATTAATAGAAAAGGAAAATGTTGAATAATTGTTGAATGGGATTGTCTACACGGGTTATGATGCCATGAGAGGTAATGGTGAGGGGAACCATGACTGGTTGAGATGACCCCTTCCAGGAAGTACTTTGCTGAATTAAAAATGTTCAAACCAAAAACTATCATATGCCCACAAAAAAATTAATTATCAGTCAATTTGGTGGTTGGTTGGTCCTCCTCATAAATCAAAGAGAGAATGGGCATAGTACCCATCTGGAAGTTTCTGATGTGACCCACGAATTGGGAGATTTTGACCCACGAAATCTTGTTGTAGAAGGAAATAAAAAGAGGAAAATCATGGGTAGAGGGAGGAGGATGCACATGGTTAGGCCTGGGGATGAAAATCTGAGTGGAGAAGAGTGAGAAACTCTTATGGTTCTTAGTAGAATAGAGAGAAGTGAATAAATGCATTTTTTGGGTGCATGAACCATTGACGATTGTCTTCAAATCGGGTTGATAAATAGGGACATTTTACTGGTTTGTTGAGAAATGATGAAGGAACTAAGAGGGGATGGAATTGAGGGACTGTTGGTTATCAAAATGCCTCCCTTTTGTTGTGTATGATAGTTTTTGAAGCTCTTGTGGAAAGAGCAGCCCCCTTGCCTGATGGATTGAAGACTTGGCTTGTTCATGAGTTCCTGTAGGTGAAGGAGAGTGGCCTTCATATTTTCTCATATGTTGAGAAAAATGTTTTCCTCTCATGGAATCATACTCTAGATAGGGGGTGGACAACTATAGATATAATTAGTGTAGTTGTGCCTATGGTTAGGTAGAAAGTGGCACACCCTTTAGCAGTTGCCAACAAATTCTAAATTTCATATAAGTGTTTTTTGTGCCTTGTAATTCCATGACAATTTTATTAAATATTATGAAATTCATGTACTAGTTATTTGAAGAGTTTGTCATTTTATTCAAATAGTGAAAATTCCACTCTAATTATTTGGATAACTATGAATTTGAAATAAGATATAGTAAAATGCATTATGTTGTTGGCTTTATCCATGTCTTTGTTTGGAAAGGGAGGTTGTTAGTAAATTTTTTTCAGTCAAAGTATGAGCAGAGTGTTGGTTGGCCACTGATAGTAATTTATATCAACAAATCCCTAAGATTTTAGTAAAAGATCAAGTCACTAAAGTACGCACAGAACAACTGGGTAATAGGAAATATAATTGTTAATATAAACTTGAATATTGTTCAGCTGGCCTTGGCCACTCTGTTGGCTTGGAAAATATGCCAGGTTTCATATTTTTAGAGAGGTTTATATCTTTGTTTGACCTTAGGAAATAACTCAAATATTGAAGAGAGGCAAAGTATTTAAAATAAATGATAAGGAAAGAATGAGAAATAAAATTTAAGTTCCTAAGTGGAAATAAAAGAAATTGGGAATTGAATCCATTGTGACTAACTAAGTTTCATGAGTATATGGTAAGAAAAGAATTCCTGCC
The DNA here is from genome assembly GCA_010110895.2 of Picea sitchensis. Lineage (NCBI taxonomy): Eukaryota > Viridiplantae > Streptophyta > Pinopsida > Pinales > Pinaceae > Picea > Picea sitchensis. The sequence continues at coordinate 136,071 of SNQJ01S0025464.1, forward strand.
ATGAATTACATAGTAAATTAATTTCCAAAGGGGAAAGAATTGGAAATAGTATTTATTCCCTGAAAATAGCAAAAAAATGCATAAAAAGAGGAGGATAGTAATTTATGGTAAAACCATAGTTTTATCATGGTGGATTTTATTTCCAAGAAATGTAATATTATGGAAAAAGAATTTAAACAAATAATTTGTATGAATTATATATGTATTTATATATTTGTATGTTTTCTAGGAAAATTTGAATGAATGGTAAAGACTGGTAAACCTTGGTAAAATTTCCAAAGTTACCGTTCAAATGTCTTAATAATTTGGATATTATGTAGAGAAGGTTATATATTAAAATTATGTGATTTCTAGTCTGGTGCGTGAGAGATGGGAAATTTGGAATTTATTTCCCTTTTGTGCAAGGATTAAATAGTTCCAAATATATCAACTTTAGAAATTTTTCTCTGCATAGGACGCTCTACCCTCCTGAAGGTGTTAATATTAAAGAATTTTTTTATCAGCATTTTTAATACCTATAAATATATGTAAATCCTCTACCTTCCTCAACGTGAATATATATATATATATATAATCAAAAATCATTTTGTTTTGGAGTTCAAAGGAAGGAGAAAATGTTTGGAGTGCGACAGCCAATGGAGTTCTAAGCATTACCATATTAAATATTCATATATTAAGGCCCTATCGGGATTGGTTCATTGGAGTAAAAAGAAGGAATCACTTGAATGAAGTGTGAAGTTTTCGGAGTGATGACATAAACATTATAATATTTTTAAATATAATATAATATTATACACATCCCTTTTCAGAGTTGACCATCAAAGGAAAAAGAAGAGAGCACATGATCGGTGTGCGATGGTCTTAATATTATAAGATTATAAATATAATTTGTAGTAATAAGGATTTCCCTTTCGAAGTTGATCATCAGAAGAAAAACAGGGGAGCACACAATCAAAATGTGATAGCCTGGGTACTATAAGGTCCCACATATATTTTATAATATTAAATGTTTATCTTTTGCAATTGGGCATCGGAGTAACGAGAAGGGAGTGAATGCTCAAGGTGTGATGACCTGACATATTTTAATAATAAATATCATAATATTAAATATTAAATCCCTTACCTTTTTGGAGTTTGACCATCGTATAAATGGGAAAGGAGCACATGAATTGTGTGCAAAATTTGGGGTCCAAAATCCCCACGTGCCTTATTAATAATATAATAAAATATATTGTAATGCAACCTGGGTGAATTACGATGGAGTTAAGTACAACATAAAATAATTTGGGTACTTTACAATGCAATTATTTATATTATGATATAATTAATTAATTCCATTATAATGTGTTTATAACCTGGATAATTAAATTAGCACTAAACCATTCCCAAGGAAATGGAGAGAAAGTAAATCCTCATTAATTATTGGGTTGGTATATTAGGCTAATTAAAAATGTATTTATGGGGTATTTATTTAATGACTATTAATCCCTAATGAGGATCAAATAATTGAATATTGAGGATTGGTATTTTAAGAAAATATTGACTAAGTAACTTAACTAGTTTATAAGAAATGGACAAGTGTCAATATCTGGTCGAGCAAGCGTTTGTACCCTATGGTGACGTGGCATGTCATGATGGGTCCATGTGTCAAGTGTATATTGAGTCATGTGTCACATCAGGACATAGTATGTAGTGGAAGAAATGACCATGGAGGCAGGAGAGATTTAATCTCAACTGTAGATATCAAAGGGCCCCACATAAGCTAAGCGCAACTGGAGCATGAGAAGTGTCGTTAAACATTGTGCAAGTTGGCCACTCCAAATTAATCGGTGCCATTGATTTTCCAATCCCAAGGGTTGTTGGATCTATAGGTTAGATCTTTCGAAGTGTGTATAGTCGAAGAGAGTCTATAATAGTGGGTTAGGTGTGGAAAATTCACTAACCCCAATGGGAGAACTCCGATGAAGAAACAAATCTTTGAACCAGTGTACGAGAGAGTCAGATGGATCAGGTGGAAAATTCCACATCAATTCCATGTCGGATGAAACGAGTGACAGTGAACCATGTGGTTGCCACATGGCACTAAATATGAACTCAATGAATGAAAGTATGGAAACCTTGGTTATATTCGTTGGAAATATATTAACGAGAAGAAGATGATGGTAGCCTCTAGATGAGGCTTTGACATGATTGAGGAAAAGAAAAAATGTAATACCTCATCCCTTAAAAAATGACTTAGGGGTTAGCTGTCTTACAGACTGGTATCTAAGTAGGCTACAACACTAGGCATGGATGGGCCAGAAATCAGTCCCAAGACTGGTATAACAATATCAAGACAATCATGTTAGAAAATTTCCTCTACATTGGGAAACGTTATCTATTATCTGCACAATCTCCTCGATTGAAATTTCATTTTGGAATTTCTTACAGCAAAAAAGTTACATGTTGATTTGCAGTAGAAGGAGAATATTTTTTCTTTATGATAACTACTCCTACATGAGTGGGAATATGTTGACAAGCACTAATGGATGAACCTGAATGTGAATGAATGAAAATGGCATAGTCCTGTTAAGGGCTTCTTAAGCCCAAATGATGGATAAACTAGTGAGTGTAATATTTCCTCTAAGTATGGGAAGTTGGAGCCTCTGGAATTTATGATGGTTGTTTATATGAGGGATAAGACATTTATGGAAAATTCCTTATGGATAAAGGAATTGAACATGAAGTGATAGAATCTGTGGCAGTAATAAATTGTTTCTTTAATAAAATATTCTAAGCCCTATATGTATAATCCCTCATGACTAGGGGACTAATGAGAAAATTGTAAGGTTGGTTTACTTGACCTACAATGAATGAAAATTGTTGTTGGTATAGCCCAGTTAAGAAAATAAAAAGGAGTCCTTTGGACTGTCTCTAGTCCTCCTGGAAGAGGTAAAGTGATACGAACATATGAGAAATGTCATGAGCTCGCGGTTGTAATAAGAGAATGTATATACCTATTGACCTAAACTATTTCCTATGCAAGTGAATGAAAAAGGAAAATAGCTAGAATATGTTTGCATTGTAGGCATGGGTAAAATGCTTAGTGCACAAGGATATGTTGGAATGCATATGGAAAATAATGATCATGCATATAACATGCATATGGATTGGATGTAAAATATAGTGATGTCATAGATCATATGTTAGTGATAATATTATTATAACAACATAAGTAAAATGTTGATCATGAATGTGGTAAAGGAAGTGTTGTGGAATTTCTAGATGACCAATGGGTTATATTGACATCCAGATGTGGATGGTATCCATATAGGTATGGCTTGGTATGCTCAAGTAGTAGTGAGAGGAAATATAGAAAAGGATTCCCTTGATAAAAGGTTTTGTTGACCAAGAATGGTTTAAGGCATGAAGAGAAGCTATATTGGTTGTCTTGTTGTCTTGGGCACTATTGAAATTGCCTAGATTGTATTTCCAGTTTGTGGAATACTTTTATAGCAGTTGAGGCAAGAGTGTTTTCTTATTGTTTGTTTTCATGTAGAGAAGGAAACATAATGATGAATATGTATGCGATACATTCTATGTGAATGAATGTAAGATCTCAACGGAGAAGGAAGCTTAGTGTTGAGTACTCCTATGAGACTGTCATAAGAATGGTTGTAAGGTCTCTAGAAGGAAGGATTTAGAAGTTTGAAATGTCCATGTGTGTAAATGACATGGAAAGAGATGCAAGAAGTGAACTTATGTGTTAAATATTTATCTATGTTTATATGTGCTTGAGTGCATGGATTGAATGTGTTATAAGGTTTCCCGATATGATGACTAATATTAAGACCAAATAGATATGAATGAATGATATAAAAATGTGCAAGTGATGTAAATGTATGATGTATGATTATGTGTGTACTAAGGGCATGGTATGACTACCTGAATAAGTGAAATGTAAGTCAAGAATTGCACTTTCCAGGATTGAATAGATACCATGGATGCATGGCTGACTCTATTTTGAAGAGGCATGCTTGTTTTGTTTCGAATAATAGCTTGAGGAGGATGTGTTCCATTTTTTGGGGAAAAGCTAGTATAAATTAATGAAAGAGTAAATTAGCAAGGATGATATGTAGTCATGATAAAAGGAAACATGATTATGCTTTTAAATACTACATGTAAATTATTGTGAACAATCATGAACAAATTAATTTTCAATAGATACATAAATGAAACTATAAAGTGTCCCTATGGTGGTAACACACACCACATGCTAAAGAAAGTGATTAAAGCACAGTGTGAATGCATATGATGGAATAAATGTGCATGTTTGAATTCACAATCTAAATGCATAATAGAGACGCATGTTGATGTAGGAGCATCACCAACAAAGCTTGAGTGGAAGATAGCTAAGCGCCTAGCGCACATTTTGAAGCGAATTTTTGAAAGGGATTGGAATTTATGAGCATCTTTAATGTTTTGGAGCTGGAAGATCACATGATATCGTTGGATAATGTATTTTATTTTAATAAAGGTGAGTGCAGTACAGATTCAATGTGTTTGATCTTATCTATCTTTCACAAATATTTATTGTAATAAATTATAAGTAGTTGAATGCTTTTATATCGATAGGATAGTTCTAGAGTAGTTGGAGGGAAAGGCTTGAAGGGCCCTCTTGTATAAATATTTTTATTGTTTCCCAAAAGAGGTTGTTGGCATTCTAGTTGTTGCCATTGTAGTTGAGATTTGAGAACTACTGAGAAGCAATTTATGAACACATGTATATTTCAGTTGAAAAAATATAACAGACGATCATTGTCCCAAATGTCTGGTGTTGTTTTGTTTATCTGAATGAATGAATGGTAGACTTTCTATTTATTTGCAATTCTTTGTTATTTCTTGTTCTTGTGTTTATGAATGCATTTAAATGGTTGAATCTATGAATATGTGAATATTTAAGTAAGATTCAATTGTTTCTCTTCTATGATCAAGTGCAAGTGTGCATAACGTCCACAAGGAATGTGTTGACATAGTATGTTTCGACCAATAAGCTCAGAAGAGATAACATGAACTTTATATGTGCAAGGAGTGCATAGTGTCTGCAAGGCATGCATGACAAAGTCTGTAGTGACTCGGAAAGTTCAGCAGAGATAGTTTGATAGTGCAGGTAAGAGGAACCTCGCTCAATTTCGTATTGTTCAGAGGGAACAATAGAACATGGAAGGATTGTTGCAAGGAGTGCATAGTCGTGCTTCAAATTCAATATTGTATGAAGTTTGTCCACAAGGAGTGCACGACAAAGTTTTTTTTTACTGAGAAGTTCAGGAGGGAGAGTGGTGAGAAATCTTCAAAGTGAGGAATCCTTTAAGGTTTCCCTAGGTTAATGAGAGAGATCCTGTAATAACCCTCCTAGCTAAGGACATCTACTCAGTCAACCGGTGAAATTCTTTTTTGTTAAAGTGTGTGCGTGTTGTGTAGAAGAAACAACCCCCTCGACTCTACGTCAATACTCAAACCAACAGGACGCAAGTAAGACGAACACAATCAAGATGACCCGACATATCATAGTGACAACAAGAATCAAACGCCACCGAACATGAGGTGGGCAACTAACGGCTGTAGGCAGAGACAGACACCAGGGGTTAGGCACAGTACCGTCACAGAATGAAAGAATCCGACAGTAGAGTCGCAGTAGTGGAACTGTGCCTTTAAATAGCCCTATACTACTGATACGGCTCAGAATGTGTCGCAAGAGTGGAACTGTGCCTTTAAACAGCCTGAGACTCTAGATACGGCACTGGATTCCTTCCACCGGATTACACATAGACGAAAATACTAAGCTACAAGAGGAGTCTACAAGATCAGGGACAACACGACCTCTATGGGAGACGCAAGTCAGGAGGACTCCAATCGACCATTCATTCTTGGGACCCGAAGACATCAATCAGGATCAAAAGCTCCATTAATTATTATCAATCTGCGGGGACTTTATTCTGAGGTACTACCAATAATTTCATCCCCCAACA
>SNQJ01S0025465.1:0-35060 GCA_010110895.2 Picea sitchensis
AGTGTGAAGATTACTTGCACTTGGTTGAATTTTCCTATAATAATGGGTATCAAGCTTCATTGAAAATGAGCGCATTTGAAGCTTTGTACGGTGAGACATGCAATAATCCAGTGAGTTGGGAAAACACAGTAGATAGAGTGGTACTTGGGACAAATTTTCTCAAGGAAATGGAAGACCAGATGGTCAAGATTAAGCAAAATTTAAAGGCAACTCAAGATAGACATAAATTTTATGTAGATAAGAATAGGAAAACAAGAGAATTTAAAGTGGGGGAGTATGCGCTTTTGAAAGTGAATCCCAAGAAGATCTCTTTGAAGTTGGGTAGTTGTACAAAGATGACAACCAGATTCCATGGTCCATTTGAAATATTGGACAAAATAGGGCCAGTTGCATACATGCCTACATTTCCTGCTTCCATGAATGTGCATAATGTATTTCATGTCTCTTTGCTAAAGAAATATGTGCATGATCATAACCATGTTATTGATTGGAGTCTGATTCAGGTAGAGACAGAGGGAGACTTTCAGGCCCAACCAGTTTGAATATTGGACAAAAAATTCAAAATTCTCTAGATTCGAGCTATAGAGATGGCAAAATTTCAGTGGACCGGCTACGGTCCTGAAGATGCCATGCGGACAGAGTACCTGCATCTTTTTGAATAAATTTTGGAATTTTTATTCATGTTTTGTATATGCACTAAGGACAGTGCCAAAATAAGGGGGAGGCATGTAACACCCTAGGTTTTGAGCCCCATATTAAATAATGTATTTGTTAATTGTTGAGAGGAAAGAGTGCCCAAACAGTTAAAAGAGGCCAGTGTGCCTAAGAAATGTAATTTTTTTATCATTATTAGTAATAAATACATCATTGGAGCCCGCGGGGGTGTAGACCAATTGGCAAGTGATGTGTAAATGGAAGGAAATATGTAAAAAGAGGTCTCAAGGTTGATTCTCACCCCGATTTACCCGGAGGGCGTGCTTGCGGGCTGTGCATTCCTCCCTAGGGGTTATAAGGTAGCCAGAAGGATTCGACCCCGTGTCACGTGAGTATGATACTGTCATTGTTATCGATTCCCCTAGTTACAAAAAAAAAAAAAAAAAATACATCGTTGGCTACTAGACGGACAAGGACTAGAGTTATAGGGGGATATGATTCCATAAGAGAGGGGGCTTGGGGAGATAAGTGTTTATTTCATTTTTTAACTACCCATTTTGTTTAATGGGGGAATTCAGTTACGTGAGCTTCTTGGGGGAAGGCCATGAGGTTCTTTATTCCAAATTTACTTAAACCCATCCCTGGTCTGTTGGGGGGGTGCATTCTCTCTCTCACTCTCGTTCTCATTCTTGTTCTGGTTTTGGTCGCTTCACTCATTTTTCACTCACTCATTCACTTGTTCACTCACTTTCTCGTTGTTCACCCCTCTCATGGAGATTGCACTCCATTCATTCCCTCACTCATTCATCTTTCTACATCTATTTCTTGGCTCACAAAAAGAAGACAAACTGTTGAAGTGAAGCCATGGTATTGTTGGTTGTAGAGATTGTCTGTGTAATCCAACCATGAATCGAGGTTTGCATGTCTGAGATGATTTGGCATGTGTCCAGCTTTTCTCATAGCTGCGAGTCTTGAGAGTTCCAAAATAGAGATTCTGGACTAGCTGCACTAGAGCCCTGGAAGGAGATGGACAACCTGAGGGAATGTGTGGAAGAGAAGGGGGTCCATTCTCTTGGGTTGTGCAGGTTGGGTAGAAGAGACTTGGTGTACTTGGATGGTTGTGGGAGCTAGGAAGCCTATGAGAGCTTGAGTGCTGACTAGTTTGGGAAGTCGAGTGACACTCTGGAACCGTCCTTGTGGATTCATAACCCTGGGCCATGGATGACATTGTTGTTGAGACTTGGAACAATAATGTCTATGGTTGGGTGGAACGTCCTTGGTCTACAGTCAGTTGGTGTCTTGTTTTAGAAAAGAGAAGTGCTCTTTGTTATGGGATTATTTATCTGTGTATGATTTATTCCATTTTGTATTTATTTATCATTGAATTCAATCTTTAGAATATGCATGCTTGTTGGTTATTGTTGTGCATGTCGGATGCTTCATTGTTTTTATGTTTAGCATCAATCTTGATCAATGCATGTCAACCTTTCATGCATCCTTGTTATTTAAGGTTAGGATAGGGGTCGAATTAGTCCAGAGAAGGGACTGGAAGTTAGTGTTTTTGGCCTATGAGTGGTTGGGTATGCTACATATATGCTTGGTTCCTTGTTTAAGTACCATATTTTCATTACTTGTATTCTCATTGTGTGTTAGTCCTTCGCAAAAAAGACAAGTCTTTGTTGAAGGTTGAACAATATACATTGATTTTTCTCATTTTGTTGTATGAAACCTTGAATCAATAACAGTGAAACATTTGCAACCTATGCCAATAATAAAACCTTGTTTTTTCAATCCAACGATGAGGGATATTTTGTAAAGTGTCAATGCATGCAGTAGATTGATTTTATTTCAACATTCGTTTGTTTTTTTCAATTAAATTTAGAAAGATAAGTTTCATTGAAGAGGGGAAGCAAGAATTGCTTCATGAACAAGTACAGGAACATTAAGGAACACTGCTTAAGTGAAACCGGTTATTGCATGCCTAGCAAATCCCTTCTCTGATTTACCATCCAATGAACTAAATATCTTTGTAGTGTAGTTGATTTACTATTTTATAGTTTCCTTAGATTCATTTCCTAAATTCTATTTTTGGTATTTTATTATGCAGTGTGTCACGGGCATGTCCACTTATATCAAGATCTAATGAATTGAAAAGACAATCATGGCATGAACTCTCTAATTTTATGAATAAAGTGAAATATTGTGACTGGTGCTTTTATTAACTAAAATTCTTGTTGAGCTCAATTCAAGTGATGAATCCCTAAGTTATTTAGTCATTTAGGTTTACACCCCTCATTATAATAGGGTCTTATCCTTCATATAATTTACTTGCATCTCATAAGCTTATGCTACCATATTGATAATTAATGTCCAAGAATTATACATATAATTTGACTGACATTTTTGGCGCCATTGTTGGGGAGATATTAAAGGGGTTAGAGCATAAGTAGGTTTTTTTCAAAAGTTTCATGTTTTGTGTGTAATTTGGTTCCAATTAAAACTTGGGGGAGGAGAAGTGGCAAGACAATAGGTAAGAACCTACCCATTCACTTTAGTGAGATTCTCTGAAGCCTCATTGTTTCTAGTCATGCAAGTGAGTTTCCTTTCTTGAAAGTGTATTTCCTTTTACACAAATGAGTGTGCTTCCTTTTTATGCAAGTGATTTTTAACTGTGAAGAGACACTCGTGTGAAAAGACAACTTGGTGATAGCAGGGTCTCAGTAACACGAGGATTTAAAGTTTTAAAGTACATGATTGTATTTTAAATTGATTAAGTTTTCTTTGAATGGTGTTCTTTGATTTCTGTTGATTTCATTTATTTTCCTTTTTTAAGGTGTTTTAAGAACCTGCATACCACTAATCCATTTATGAGGAGGAACTCCAAACCAACAGGAACAAATTAGATTATCTCCATAATTTTTTGAGCAAGGGAGGACATGCCACGACAAGGATATTTTCATATCATTGTCCAAAGTTTAGAATTGTCATTAGGGATGAGTTTGCATCTTAATAAGAAGTAGATAAGCAAAGGTTCCATGAACATAGTCCACAGAAGGAGGATCTAGAAGTTTCTTCCTGTAGTCTTTGTGAGTAGTTAAAAGAGATAAAAGAGTTGTGGAACACATTAGGTGAAGATAAAATACTGGAGCTAGAGATCGAAGAATTTTTGGCACGCTTATCACCAGATCCTTTGTGCATTATGGAGTGTGATGACGAGCTTTCAAAAGAACCCCATGGTCTGACAATCAAAAAAATCCAAGGATACAAAGATTATATGGAAACTAGGTTCCAAATAGTCATAAGGCCAAATTACCACCCCATACTTCAACACTTCTTGGCATTATAGCCACTAGGAAATTTGACCTCTCATATCACAGTACTCATTGACGTATACTTTTCAGATCTGGATATTATTTTAACTAAAACCTTGTTACGTAAATGGATGAATTGGAAGTTCTCCTACATTTGAGGGAAGGCATTATTTCCCAAGAAAGGTAGGATATTTCATATGAATAAATAACATAGTAAAGATAAAAATAATTCTAGTTGTGAAAACCAACTTACTGGTGCAACTAGACATGAGTTTTTCTCGAAAATCAAGTAACTAGTGAGAAATATTCTCAATAAAGTTATGCATGTTGGTTCAATATTGTACTATGGTTCTTCAAAAATCATTTGATTTATGATCATATTAGATGATGAGGGATCCCTTAAGGCCTTCCTTCTATCAAACCTTGTCCCATCGACTTCAACACATTATATAGGGTCAAGGTCAAAGATATTTAAAAGTTCCTTGGGACTTGCATACATCAATGGAAAGCCTCCTCACTGTCAACAATGGGAATTCATCAAGGTTCTTTGATTGACAAATATTGCAAGTGACTAAAATAAAACACCTCCATTTGTTCCTATTGATATGTACTTAGGTACCTTGACACTCATTTTCATCACTAGTGAGTTGTCTCACATTGGTTACCGATTTTGATTATTGATCAGTAATCCAACGAATTTTTTCTATGTTTGACTTCAAGTAAATTTTTTCACATAGATTGAATTGTACGAATAGGGGATATGGATGAAGACTATATGGTTTATGGTATTGACAATATCTTGCAGCCTTTTCTTCAAATTACAAGTTTATTTTTCTTGTTTTACAGTTTCCTGTAGCAGAGTTTAGCAACATACTGTCCAATAAAAGGTTTCCATTCAATCTTAAAAAGTAGCATCGCTTATGCAATATAGTATAGTTTGAGTGGAAACCACCATAGTTCATTTCCATTTATGTTCTTTTGAACAGACATTTTCTCAGTGTTTTCAGTAAATCAGAGAATAAATTTCTTTTTCTAGCAGGAATTTTAGTGATCAAAATATGTATTTAATTTACTTATGTTAATAAATCAATACCAAAGTTTCAGTGCCCCATTTCCAACCTTCAACATATGAACTTCAGTATGACCATTTTCAAAAAGTTCAATGCCCTAGTTCTCTCTATTCTTGGCATTGTTTCAATGTTCCAAAGTTGATGATTTTATAGATGATCAACATATGTACTTAATTTACTTATGTTAATAAATAAAGACCAAAATTTCAGTGCCCCATTTCCAACCTTCAACATATGAACTTCAGCATGACCATTTTCAAAAAGTTCAATGCCCTAGTTCTCTCTGTTCTTGAAAGTGTTTCAATGTTCCAAATATGATGATTTTACGGATGATCAACCTCAAGTGTCTTCAACAAGAAATTTCATATTTTTAGTAGTTTCATGAGTGACATGCAGTCCTTTAACCATCATGCGGTCCTATAATCATTTTATTCAGTAGTTATAGGATACCTATATTAGTTACAGGATGACTTGTAACAAGATAGTTTAAGTCATTAGCTCCAGCATAAGGATCTAGAGTTTCCCAAGCAACTATGATCCCTTCTCTCCATCACTTCACAGGTCTACATCAACAACATCAATCATTTTTTTGTCATTTTTGTGCTACAATTAGTCTCAACATCAACAATTGGTCAATCTTAGCATCAACACTCAGTTGACTTAATTGAATACACAACAGTTTCAGGTTTAATTCCTCTTTATAGTCATCAATTTCAGCGTGTATCATTCTTTGAAGGTTACATTTAGGTAAACTTGAGGTAAGAAATCAACTTTAAAATTTATCTGGTTTATTGAAAACATGGAAAGTTATTAACATCAGACCTTTGTCTCATTTTAATATGTATCCATGACCTTTATAAAACTTTACCCCAGTCTTTCTATACACTCCGCTCATGATCATCATTTCCACTCTCGTATGTTCAAATTATATCTCTCTACAACCTCATAAAATCACTATCGAATGGCATGCAAAGTTCCCATTATTACCCAATTTGTTTGCATGCATTATACGATCTCTCATCAGCATGATTTCCCTCATTTCGAATTACATATAGGATTATAAATGAGTATGTGATCCATATATCACTCAAAACCTTGATCACATTCCAAATACCCGTAACTTATTCCCTGGAAGTAGAAATTACTTAGAGTAGAGTGTCTTCACACATCGTCACTCACTTAGAATTGCAAAATCATGGGGAATGTCGGTATAGTCAGGAGAGAGCCATGATCCTTGAAAATGTTGGAAGGATACCTAAGGTATAACACCAAAAAAATCTATACTTAGATTTGTGGGGTGGCTTCCATTCCTGAATAAATTTCAAGGCCACAACAACTCTGTTACCAAGTCATTTGCAAAAGGGTTCGATGGTCAGGTTTCTCGCGTAGGTGATTTGGTAATGGTTGTGTCTGAATAATTGATGGCTCAAGCTACTGGACTAACTTAAATAGGGGATAGGTGGTTTAAAAATAAGCAAGTCTAATAGGGAGTGTGTAATTGGTTTTTGTGCTCAACATAACAGAGCCCAAATTGGAAAAAAGGCGTACCCATAGCTTGGATCACAGAGAAATGGAGGAATATATTGTTCAGGTTGTATAAGTTTGTTACATGTGAGGGGAGGTATGAAATTACCTTTCTCCATCACATTCACCTCCTCTTACATTTCAATTCCAACGATCACTTGAATTTTCCATTTTATTTATGCCAAAGGTTGAGTAGAATGGCTAAAACATACAACGAAACCCTAGAAAGGTCATCCATATCTTGTGTCACTGTGATTTGATCAAAATCTTAATCATGGTGAAATTGCATAAAATAAGTGATAATTGGAACACGTTATTGGCATGCAATGGATCTATTGACGGGTCTATTGAACATGAGGAGATACCCCAAGAAGTGAATGTTGTTTCTGAGCATGATGACAGAAACAATAGTGAGGACCTCAGTCTCCAGGAAGTCAAAGTCTTCACTACTTGTGGAGAGAGTTCCAAAATACAACATTTAAAGAAGGGACGTGGATAGTCTTCTCTTATCAACCCTATAATAATTACCAAGAGAATGACTAAGAAGAATCCTCAAAAACAAAGTGCTTAGCCTCCATTACCAAGTACTACATGTCCACCTAAAATTAATACTTCCTTTCATATTGAACCAACGTCAACTGAGCAGTCTTTTCCAATAGAAGGATTTTTCGATCCCTTTGTTCATGAATCCTAGAACTAAAATTTTCAAGTCTATGACTCCTATATACCAGTACCCAGACTCTATTGGGCCTTCAACACCAATTCCCAATGATTTTAAAGACACCACAAACTATTATGATCCTGCAAAGAAAATCGTTTCCCCAAGTAGTTCATTCTCTTCCAAATTGAAGAAAAAGGGTGAGAAGATAGAGATTTGGAAGAAAAATATTGAATAACTTAAGATTTTGGATAGGCATGTGAAGGGTGAAAACACAGTATTAAAGGAAAAAAGTGCTCAGTTCTGGAAGGAAATTGAAAAATTAACAAAAAAGAACAAGAAGCACCACAAATGTAATAGGAAATGGTAGAAATGAATTTAGTTATTATCCTTATATAACAAGACCTTGGAGAATAAAACCAAGGTAGAGCAAAGAAGAAAAGTATCCAATGTGAATATATCAATAGGTACTACCAATTGACATAGTTGAAGCATTGATCAAATTTTGCACAACTTTTGAAAACTTTTGGTACCATGACATCAGCTTTATACCTCATTTGCATGAGGACACACAAAATATCAGGCATGGTGGAGATGTTGGGACACTAATTTAATGTCATTTTCATTTCAAGTTACCCCTTTTTGACCTATATTAACCGTTCCTTTTTACCAAATTATCGTTCCTTTTACCATCTTTTCCATGGAAAGGTCATTCGAGAGCTCAAAATGTAATTACTTGTTAATTTAACAGATTTTCCTATTTTTTTGTAAAATAAAAGGATTAAGGGTTGTTTATTGCTAATGATGGTTTAACCAGTTCAGTTCCTGTAACTCATACGAGGATCCTAAAACCCACTTTGTCATTTAGCATATCTCGGCGCTTCTAGAAGAGAATCAAAGACATGGGTTTTTCTCCTGGATGCCTCGAGATTCTTCCATGTTCATTAGATTGGTTCCAGGGAAAACAGGGTAAGAAAACACTATGTTGTCAATCCAATGATGTGGAATCTTTTATGAAGTATTAATGCATTCAGTAGATTGATTTTCTTTCAATATTTGTTTGTATGTTTTCAACTAAATTTAGAAAGATAAGTTTCATTGAAGAGGGGAAACAAGAATTGTTTCACGAACAAGTACAAGAACATTTAGAAACATTGCTTAAGTGAAAGAATATATTCCATGCCCAGCAAAGTGCTTCTCTGATTTACCATCGAGTGAACTAAATATCTCTATTGTGTAGTTGATTTACTATTTTATAGTTTCCTTAGATTCATTGCCTAAATTCTTTGTTTGGTATTTTATTATATAATGTGTCACAGGCATGTCCACTTATATCAAGATACAATGAACTGAATAGATAATTGTTTCATGAACTCTCTAACTTTATGCCCAAAGTGAAAGATTGTGAATGGTGCTTTTATTAATTGAAATTCTTGTGGATCTCAATTCAAGTGATGAATCCATGAGCTATTTAATCAATTAGGTTTACACCCCTTGTTAGAATAGGCTTCGATCCTGCATAGAATTTTCTTGCATCCCATAAGCTTATGCTCCTCGATTGACAATTAATGTCCAGAAATTATACATATAATTTGACTAACAACCCCCACACTGGGTTTTTTCTCTGATCTAATATTTTAGTACCATTAAATTATTTTTGTGATCATTTGTAAGCCATTGATAAACTTAACTAATATTATTGTATCTTATGTATAGGCACAAATGGAAACAAAAAAGAGTACACATTATACTAGTTAAGCCAAGAGGCCATCAATTAGAGTCCACTTTGTAAGTTTATTAATATAATTTCATTTATTGTAGTATCTATGAATAATAACAACAATAAAGGTATTGCTAATATACTTGCTTAATATATTTCTTTATTATAAATGGTTTTATTGCATTTCATGTACTTCAATTATTATAGTCAAGAGCCAATTGAGGATGAAATGAAGTATGTAATGGCCCCTAGGATGGTTATGAAACATGGTGGAAGTTTACTATCCCATGATCCTAGTAATTGATTGTTAATTATGTGTGCGTTATGTTTTTAATTTGTATATAGTTGGAATTATGCTTTAATTAATTTAATTATTATTATATTCTTGTAGAATTATGATAGGAAGAATGGTTTGGGGTAATAAGAGGAATGAGAGGGGGGAATATGATTCCACTAAAGGGCATGAGGAAAGGGGGCCTAAGGGAAATAAATTCTCTATTTCTATGTGTCAACCTTAGAACTTTCTATTGTGTACATTAAAGGAAGTCATCCACCTTCTTTGACTTATCAACGAGTCATTGAATCCATGTAAGAGGTTGGTGGAAAAATGTTTTTCACATGGTTATGGGAACATCAATTGAGTACAATCACCATGGGAAGTGTAAGGATCCTACATTCCCCTACTCAAAATTAAGTTCAACCATTATTTCCCAAAAAACCTCTCATTCACATGGAGTCTAGCATTCATTCCATCACTCTTGGATGCATGCTATACATATTTCATGTTGAGTTATCCATTGCCAACCCTTACCAATATGAAAATTAACCAAATTTACCATTGTGAAGAGGAAAATTCCAAACTTGAGATGAGATATAGTTGGTTTTAGGTCAACATATAGTCTAGGAAAGATATGAATCCATCACCAACTATTTGTTATCTACTCTTTGGATTCTTAAGATCTAAGTATTTTTCTTGCAATAAACTATCAAACAGTATGCAACATATTGGGTTATTTATATCCACTTTAAAGAGCACTAGAGGGAATAATATATTAGAGGCACTATTCAACAGACAAAGAGAATTTCTTCCTTCTATTATGTGTGGTATTACAAGTTAGTTCTTTGGATATTGAAGGCTAAATGAGATTCATGTAATGCACTATGGTGAGAAAATTAGTTGAGCATGGGAGTAGATGGCTTGGGTTGAGAGGGATAGATGTTTGTAGCTTGGTTCCTTCACCCTAGTGGCTTGATATCCCAACTTGCGGGTGGTATATACACTATATTCCTAGATTTTGGTGGAAATTTTCTTTCGCATGGCCTATTTATTGGACCAATTATTGTTAAAAGATAAGACTCCTTTCATTTTTATGATTATGAAAAAATATTATCATTCTCTATTATGGAAAATTTATTTATTATGCATGTTGTGTGTGATTATTTATAATTGTTTTCAAGGGAATTTGGTTGTCATGAAAATCCAATAATCCATGGTATTTCAATAGACTTCATACTTTTAATTTTCACTATGCATGCATTTGTTTTCATTATGGTCCTTTTGTGGAGGTGCCCTTTCCTAATATTATGGGGAAATCACCTATGAGGAACATAATTTGGAATCCCTATTTTTGGATACCCATTCCATGATTTTAAGTGATGGGAGAGAATTTTGCAGTATGGTATCAAAGCTCATGTTATATCGTTGGGTTGTACTGGGTAGAAAATATGAGTGTCAAATGGAAGTTGTGGTTGCATGCCAACATATTTGACAAAAAGAGTTAATGAGAGTTGGGGGTAAATATAAAAATCATCCATGATGTTGAGATAATATAATGGATTTCCGTAATGGGTTAATGTCTGAGCATATGATGATGCTATAAAAATGGGCTCAATATAAATTTTGGAGGTTCATGCTTCGACTCTAGGATAAATATAGGTGAATTGGGCATGTTTTTTTTCATCCCTATGTGAGTACATATCCCCAATAACATTTCATTTCTAACATATCATCATGAGATACAATGGTAAATTTCATCCACCTATTTAGATTCAGAATAAATCAATGGATGAGTAGACCCAAATTAGTGATCCACGTTTTCTCATGGTGTTTTCAAAGGAGCTTGAGTAGGAGGACTGAATATACGAAAAATGATTAAGATTGCATGTGTGCATTAAGATCAGCGTATAACAATTTATCATCCATAATGGAAGTACATTTTACAATGAATGACCAATATAAGATCCACTTATTTTTATCAATGATCCATAAGCTCTTGTGATGGATATAGGACAGAGGATACATGGAAGGATAAGTTGTTGCAAACGATGGAGGGTCATCTTGTACAAATTGATAAAAGGATGAGTGTGTTTCATGGGAGATGAAGTAAAAATGGGGTTGAATATTTAAATGTTCCATAAACAACATACATTTCATCAACACATGCATAACTATGGGTTGTATCTTCTCAAAATAAATATAAAAAGGATTGAAGAAAGAACTCTCCTACCAAGAAAGGTTTATATTTTGTGTGTGTGTGTGTGTGGCGGGGGGGGAATACCTATGGTGGAGATATTCTCATAAAGGATGAAAATAGAAAGTGAGCTAAAAATTTCAAAGGGTTTTGAATGACCTAGACTTAGTTACCAAATCAGATTGATGACTGATAATATATTATCGAGTTTGGATATTTTGGATAGAGGAGAGAGAGAGAGAGAGGGATATTGAAAATGGCCTAGATTTAGTCAACAAATTAAATATATGTATGACAAGAACTCATGGAGTTTGGATATTTTGAATGGAGAAGAGAGAGAATGATGTTAGGGAATAGGGTGGAACACGAAATGAAACATAGGAAATGGTACTATAGATAATCGAATAAGAACAAAAAATTTCAAAGATATAGGTGGTGTCTAAAGACATCATCACGACACGTAAGCAAGGCATTGTTGGAATAATGAGAAGGGGGGTGAATCAGTATGAGCACTTTTTACCACTTTTAATCACAATATGTATTCTTTAACTTTATCAACAATGTTCAATGGTTTATCATTTATGCATTCAATACATTATTGAATCATAAATAGTATCATCCATTAGTGCATAATAAACAACCATAGAGAAACATCCAAAAATACACACTACACCAGAATTTACATGGAAACCCAAATGGGAGAAAACCACAGGATATGTTTCTTATATTTTAGAATATGCATTCATAGGAAGCACCAACTTCCCAATTTTCTAGCTCCAACTAGAAAGAGGCTCCAACCCCCTAATTCTTAGGATCCAACCTGAAGGAAGCTACAACTCCCTAAATTCTCTGGCTCCAACCAAGATGCCCATATTGGGAACTACGACACTCTAGAGTGTCACAATCTTTCCCAATCGAGAACTATGACACTATTGCTCTATGTATAACACCCAGAGTGCGACACCCAAAAAACCCAAATTTCTCATGGAGTTTGAGAATTGATGCTTGAAAATTTTGGTTCTTGTCTGAAAAATAAATTCTTTCTTGGTTGTTTGCAAATTTTTGACTGGTTAAAATGTTGGAATGGAGTAAAGAGATAAAAAATTAGAAGATAAAATTGTCTCTAATGACCCAAATACTATGTTGGATCTCCAAAGGTGTGGATTGGAGAAGTTTTTCAAAATCCATGGCATGAGGGCTCAGGTTAAGTTTTTATAGTTCTTGGTGAAGATGTGGGAACCTGAAGAACAAGTGTTCAAGGTCAGTGTCCATGATTTGGCTTTGGAAATCGAGGACATCTATTTTTTAACCAGGCTCTCAAGGTGAGGGGAGTGAATATCGTTTTCTAGATTCAGGCAGGGCAGTGAAAAGACCTATAATTATATTGCACAACATTGTATTGTTGGGACAAGGAAAAGTAGTGGGAAGATTCCCATTAAAAATGTGAGATACCTCTCCTTAAGAACCGTTCTATTCACCACTACTCGAGTTACTAGAACTGAATCTCCTCATTTATCCACCAACTCTCATATGCAATATGTAGTATATTGTATGGCTCCAACAATGTTTAATTGGTGTGAGGGAATACTCGAAATCATGAAAGATTAGTTGAAAAAGTGCAATACTGGTAGATTAAATCAATTCGGTTACAAGTCAATATTTTTATCTGTCTTCATGGAAAGGGTTCCACTTTTTTTCTTATAGTATATGGTGTTAGATGAATAGCCTGACCCACGAGATCCTCGAATGAAGAGGTGGGTGTACTTGATGACATGTCATGGTGGCGGTCCCATAGTCTTCTACGATGAGACTTTCTTCCAATGGATGAAGAAAAAACTCAACATGGTAGAGGTCTATGCCTGTGAAGGAATGGATTTCAAATGAGATACATATATGATCCTTCCAGTAGGGTATCAGTGGAATGACACAGGTAAAAATGAAACTATTTTTAAATTTTGATTTTATTTTATTTTCTAGGTTTATTAAGACTAATTTGGCTTTCAACATGCAGATATTGCACTGTCCAGACCGTAAGGGGCCTTGCCAGTCTGGAGGTGGGGTGAGATAGGTGTTATGGTGGATCAGAATCGTGAGACAACAAAAGAGTTAGAGAATATAGAAAACAACCTCAAGGGACTGAATATGGGAATTCTAGACATTCAGATTGATGACCTATCACATCAGTAACAACGAAACACGGAAAGGGTTTCTAGATGTATAGATCGTCTTCTCCAGAGGGTATCTCAGGAACTAGTGTGCTATCATGAGCACCATGATTAGGATTTCTTTAGTCTTTTGACCATCGACATGTATCGATATGAAATTCATAGGCTTGGTGTTGTCTCAACACATTTTGTAAGATTTTTTGGAACCTTAATATAAAACAATTTCTACTCTTTTTTTTATTCAATGCAAAGTGTGTATGTGATATTTAAAGATGTTTCAAATTTCTATGTAACACATGATTATCTAAAGCGTATGTCAATTTATTTATACTTCTTGGAATATATTGAAATTCTAAATAATCAAATTCTCTGTCCAAGAGGTGAACCCTTAAATATACTCGTAAAAGAGTAGGAATTCAGATAGAATAAATGTTACTTAACTACAGTACCATGAGTTGGGAGTCAAGTTGGACAACTAAGTGGTGAACACCAAGTGAAATGGCTTCGATTAATAAATCAATGGTTACGCTATATTCCACAATATTATTAGTTGCACGTCCAAGGAATATACTGTGTAGACTTATCAACTCATTAGTGGGCATGTAGATTTCCCATTCAACAGATGCAAGGTTTTGGGTACTACTACTAGAACCATTAGAAAAACCAACATAAGGTAGAGGGGATGACAACATCTACAAATCAAGCACAATGAAAGATAAGCAGTAGGAACAAATTGATGTAAAAGGAAAAAATAGCACACTAAACTATGTTACAATATTTACAAAGAACTTATATAGAATAACTCTAAGCATATTACTTTTTAAGGTAAATCCCATTTCTGGGTTCACCTAAAGAAACTCCATCATGATCTACTAGCTCATAATCCCCTTTTTCTAACACACATTTAACAATGCAAGGTTCATGCCACATGGACTCAAATTTTCCAGCTCCTAAGTTTTCGTGATCCTGGTCATATAGCAAGACCAAGTCACCTTCAAAAAACATACGAGGTCTAATAGTTTTATCATATTGATCTTTGACACATTTTTATGAGTTTCATTAGTCAAGGTGGCATCACAACAGGTTTCATCTAATTGTGTCAAATGTAAAAGGTGTTCTTCCTTAGTTGAGGTCTTAGGAAGAAATTCGACGTCTAGCTTCAAATATGGTATTTCGCATTCAATCGACAACATGGATTCTAAACCATACACTAGCTGAAATGGTGTAAAAATTGTAGTTATTTTAACTCAAGTTCGATATACCCATAATGATGAAAAAATCATTGTATGTCAATTCAATTTGTGAATCCATATCATCCTACGAAGCATAGTTGACAAAAATTTCTTTTTAGCTTCGACTTGTCCATTGGCCTATGGATAGTAAGGAGTTGAGTTTTCATGTCGTAAACCCAACTTGGAATTTAATTATGACATCATATAATTGTGAAAATGATTTCCATGATCAATGACAACGGCTTGAGGCACACCAAATCGAGTAATAATGTTATTAAAAATGAAAAGAGTTGCAATTTTCCTGGTATTGTTATATGTGGGCATCGCCTCAGCCCATTTAGTGAAATAGTCTATGACGACAATAATGTACCCATTCCCCCTGGCTGAGTGAAGGTTACATGTCATGAAATCAATGCCCCATTTTTCAAATGGACCAATGGAAACTACAGGGTGAAGAGGAGAAAAAGGGGCGCGCAACTTACGATTGTATATCTGGCACGCATGACATTTTTGGACTACAAGGATGTAATCTTTAAATAGTGGCGGACAAAATTATACCTCTTGTAGAATTTTTTGGGTTGTGGCATACCCAGATATATGACCACCACATGCTCCATCATGCAGTCATTAAGGGCTCTCTCGGCTTCTTTGTTTGTTAAACACCACCAAAAAATAGAATGGACACCATGACGATAAAGTGTATCACCAATAATGATGTATTGGAGAGTTTGGTGTCGAATACGACGACGCTCGGTACGAGATAGATCAGGATGAACAGCTTGAATTTGGAGATAGATGATTATATCTCTGTACCATGGATCGAAATATTTCATCAGAAAAAGGGATTCATTAGGAATCGATTCTTCTGTCAAATTCTCAGATTCAGATGATGGAAGGTCACAAATTATCTCAACACGGACCAAATATTTCTTAGATTTGGATTTTTCGAATTCCAAATCAAACTCTTGTAGGATGACAATCCATTTTGAGTATTTCCCTCCAACACTTGTCTAATCAAGTTATGTTGCATGGGGTTACAATCAGAAATAATGGTGTTTTTGCAAAGTAATATGTAGTGACAAAAACGTTGGATAACTTGAATAGTAGCCAATTCCAATTATCAACATGTGAATGTTTGATTTTAGTATGATACAAACTCTTACTCAAATCTTAGACCACATGTTCATCATTCGAATCGTCCTCTTTTACTAGTACCATAGAAATGTTATTATCAGAAGTAGCAAGGTACAAAAAATAATCTCGACTATAGTCTGGGGGATGTAACAATGGCATATGAGTCAATGAAATATTTAGAGCATCAAATGTTGTTTGAGTAGTGTCATCCCAAACAAAGTGAACCCCTTTCTTAAGAAGATGGATAAAACACTTCGTTAGTTATGCATATTGAGGAACAAATCGATGTAAAAAGTTTTCTTTCCCCTACAAAATTTGGAGTTGAAGGAGGAGGTAAGGTCAATATGGCCTCAATGTTCAAGGTATTAATACAAATCCCTTGCTTGGACATGATAAAACCAAGGAAACGTCCTGACTCCACACAAAATACAAAAAATTATGTCGATTTAAGAAAATATTGTAAAAGTGACATGTAAGAAAAATAGCTCGAAGATGTGCAGGATGATCTTGATGCTGCATGGAATGTGCAAGTAAGTCATCAAGATAGGGTTGTAAAATATTATTAATATCATGAAAAGTGTAAGACATATCCCACTGAAAAGTTGCGCTAGCATTTTTTAGTCTTAAAGGGATTGTTTTATAAGCAAAGGTACCCCAAGGACAAATGAAACCGGGTTTGTGTTGATCTGATGGTAGTATGTTAATTTGATTATAGCTAGAGAAACCATCCATAAATGATAAGATTTCATTGTCATCACAATAATCAACAATATGGTCGATGAAAGGGGTTGGATAGTTATATTTAGGACAAGACCTATTTATATCCCTATAATCAATACATACACATATCGTACCTTATTTCTTAGTGACATGAACAATATTGTAAACCCAGTCAATAAGAGGTAAATGATAAATAAAACTTGATTTAAGAATTTTTTCAACTTCTAGTTTAATAGCAGCATCTTTTCATGGATGAACGGGGGCAAAGATTTTTCTGAACAGGATTATCTTCAGGAAAAGTCTTAATTTCATTAATAATAATATTCGGGTCAGTTTCATTCATTTATTTGTAAGACCAAGAAAATATATCGAGGAATTCTTTGAATAGGGTTGTGTAAGTTTGTGTTTCATCAGGAGAACAAGAAGCACCTATATTAATGTTTTACATGATTCTAGGTTTCAGTGAGATATCTATTGGTATAGTAGCAGATATGTTTCCCAAATTCCCCTCAAATAAAACATCACGATGAGAATCTGTAAGTATCTCAGGTAAAATAGGAATTTCAGGATGAGTCTCAATAATATCGAGCTTAAGGAAGAAATATTAATGATGATGACTATCATCCCAAGGAGTTTCTTCCAAAGACATGACCTCTATGATACTCTCATCTGTGGGAAAAGTATCGTCAAAAGGATTGAGAGATGCCATTGAAATAATCCAAGAACAGTGAGAGTAGTCATCTAAGACATGACTCATGGGGTCACTAGTGTTAGAAGAAGCCACAGAGGAAGATTGGATTGCTTGATAAGTGATTCCAATTGAAATAAGTGGAATTCTATCACCGTAACTATCATATTCATATGGATTGGGTACTACCCAAGGATCATATGAGTCAAGGGATTTACTAGTATCGGTAAAAATCATGTTGACTTGGGAAACAGTTGGAGGAATGTCAGGTGGTGGGAGTGGAAAAGTTCACATCAAAGATGAATCTTTCAAAAGACCCACTCCAACATCCTCATATGAATATGGGGTTTTCTCTATAAAAGGAATCCTACCAATGTGTGAATCAGAATTAAAGTAGGCAAGTTGGTCTACCATGACTATTTTTCCTTGATGAGGGAAACATAGTACACAAAACAAAGTAGAAACTATGATAGACATGGAATAAATCCAACTACGTCCTAGAAGAATATTGTAATCGAGCAGTGTATCGACAACTTCTACTTAAACGATGATTGTCTCACCTTATAACTCAATTGGTAATGCACTAAGTACTCTAAATGGTATAAATCTTCTATCGTCCAATGCTTTTAATGTATTAGGTGATTTTTTAATTGACAGAGAACCAATAGCTTTCCAACAGTTAAGAGACATCACACAAGTCGAATCTCCTTTGTCTATAACAGTAATAAAAATATTCTTTTGTTGCACAATGACTTGAATTTGAAATGCAATTTGGTGAGGGAGCCTTGGAAGATGAGTTTCCAAGTCAAATTCTATCATATTCGCATCACTAGGGTCAATTCCACCAATGGATGACAACAATGCTCTTCGTTGCGTAGGGTAAGTTTGGAGGACTTCGAGGGTCGACATTGTAGAAGGATCTTGAGGTAAATCTTCTACAATATTGTAGTTCTAAGAAACTCACACATGCAGATTAAAAGACGACCTAAAAAAAACACCTTTTGGAGGTGGTCTAATCACCATGTCTAAACTTGGTCGATCAATCTGTAGAGGACCAATAGGTGGTGGGGTAGATGTAGAATGTTGCTCAACAACAGTTCCATTTGAGGAAGGATAGTATTTGGCTTGTGATGTTAGTGAAACCTCTTTATCTTTATCCGTTGTACACATAAGAACATGAGATCTTCCTAACGTAGAGGGTTGTTCTGAAGTAACCATTTTAGTCTTATGAGATGGAAAAGGATTAGTCAATACAGAGGGTGTGGTTTAATTTCCTTTAAGGAAATGATTTACATCGACACAATGTGGAAAATATTTAGTGTAATGATCCTCATCGCAAATGAGACAAGTATATTTAGGTTTACATTTTTCCTTATCTTCAGCAGGTGGAGTTTTTGGTTTTTCTTGTGGTTGGGAATTTTGTTTTGTTTTTTCATTTCCTTTTTTCTTATTTCCTGTTTTAGCGGTTGGTGTAGATTGAACTGCATTGAACTTGTTACTATAAGGAGTGGTAGGAGGTGTAGTATTTGGAGTAGTCATAGTGGTGGGAGTTGTATTAGGTTTGGAAGTTGTGGTAGAAGTCTTACTTGTATTCTCTTGATTAATAGAACCAATCACACCATCAACAACGTGAGATTCCATAGGAGGTGTTGGGTTTGGATTTGTCGATGAGTGAGGAGTGAGAGGAATCATATTGTATAATGTGCCAGTCTGAGAATATACCAAATAAAGATATTGGGCACGACTAATGTCTCGTTCCTTGGTAACTAATCCTCCCATAGCAACATCTCGAGTGACAGGTCCTAGAATATATTTAGTGAACCATTCATCTAATAATTGATCAAGAGTATGAGATTTGATTAATCGTCTTCACCTTCTCCAATCATGAATATCAATGGAAATATGAGTAGAGGTGATTTTTCAAAGTGAAGTTAAAATCTCAGTACCTATTTCATATCGAATAGGTAGTTAAAATTTAAAAGTTAATAGCTAATGAATTAAAGTCACAGAAGAATCCTTTGGGTAATTCAATGTACCACTTAGCTGCGGTCCCCGTAAGAGTTCTTTGGAAAAGATGTAAGCTTATAGAATCATCCACCAATGAGTTTGATGAACACCAAAGATGGAAATTCATAACATTATTATTAGGATCATCTCTCGGTTTACCTTCGAACTTTAGAATATCTGAGGGTAATTTGACAGGCATAATTGGCCAAAAAGGATAGTGTGAAATGGGATCATTAATTAATCGAGACAAGTTTGGTAAATCCAAAGTGGATAAAAATGGAAATTATCAATTGAATTCAGGATACTGGTAACTTTTAGGTGAAAGTCCTATCAGAATACCATTAGGACTATAAGCAACTTTTAAAGGAGAATTATATATTGATCATGTTGCAGGTTGTTGTTGGGGGTTTTGGGACATATAAGAAATGTTAACTTGTTTACTAGGCATCCCTCCTTGAGGATGAATACCCATTTGAATAGGTTGACTCCATGTAGGGTTCACAGTTCCTAGAAAAGGTTTCCCATGATTAATACCTAGGAAAATAGGGTTAGAGGATCTAGCTTGGGTAGTTCTAGGAAAACATTTCCCATGATTCAGACCTGGGAAAATAGGGTTAGAGGGACCTACATGATGGGTTCCTCCACCTTAAGGGCCTGCAAAGGTAGGTTACCCCCCAGGCTATTTTTGTGTTCCAAGATTCCAATATGGTCCTATAACCTATGATCCAGTAAAAGGTTGAACTATAACAAGGTTTTTTGCTCCAGCTAAGGGTTTCCCCCCAGCCGGAATTTGTGTCCCAATAGAAAACTGAGATCCAGAAGGATGTTGACCACTTTGTCCTCTAGGAGGGTTTGATACTCCTATTGAAATCTATATAGGTTAGGAACTTTTCCATTAGGAAAATTATATATATGAGGAAGAGATTGACCTTCACTAGGAAGAAGGGGTGTTCCTATGAGATTTTGAGATGTCGAAGATCTAGTAGCTTAAAAGGTAGAGTTTGTGTAATCGTCATAGAGTTATTCAATTGAATAGGAAGGAAAAGACATGTCCCACTTGATACCTAACCTGGGATAGCAACAATATTTCCTATTTGTCCCACAGGATGACCAAGGAAAAGGTTTGAGGATGTGATGACTGTAATAGTAACAATAGGTGTAATTGTGTTGGACACACCGACCACACTTAGAGGGGGGGGGTGAATGAGTGTGAGGCTATTTTTCAAACTTTCCTTCACAAAACTCCTTAGTTAGCAATCACCATTTACTCATTACTTATTGCTATCATTTATAACTAGTTAAATGTGAACATGCATCAACAACATATACCAGCAATATATATCATCAATAAGTCATCATCACAAGGAACACAAAGAACACAATATGTATGTACAATTTTCTTTTTATTACAAACTACAATCCTTGGGTTATCAGCAACAACTGAATAGAGTTACAACTCCACAAGAGCAACAACTCTATAATGCAAGACTCAGCTTACACAACTCATCACCAACTAAGAAGAGGCATCAATCCTCAACAGATACCAATATGTCAACATGTATGCGACCTGTCAGTAGTGTAGCATGTGTATGTGCGTGCCCTACTAGTAGTACATCTCACGTATGTATGTGTCATGTTTGTACTGCAGCCTGCGTATGACTTTTGAGTTACTTAGGGTTTTATATTCATGACAAACTCAGATCCTCTGCAGCCTTCAGTCATTCACTTATGTCTTTCACTGTCCAATCTGAACCATAACCAATCACAACACATCCATGCTCTCCAGCAACTTACTCATGCTCCTTAAACATACAATATGAATGCTACTTCATCATGTATAAACAAACAGTATATTATAGCAACCATATTAGTATTTAACCATAAGATTGTTGCTCACTCTATCAATCAACCAATACAACCATACAACAACCATACCAAAAATGCCTTAAGCATTCACCATACAATAAGAAAATGTATCCATCAAGATAACTATGTAACCATATCAGAGTTTCTATGGCATATCTGAGCCCACAGAATGCAGATCTGAAACTTGCTACATCCGTCAAGAACTTGGCACCATCTCACACTTAAATCTTCATGAATTATTCAACTGTACACGTGTTGTCTTCCTTCATCTCATGTGTGTATGTTCTCTCTCTCAATGGAGCTCGCGTATGTACGCTCTTTGTCCCACTGTTGCTCGTGTACTGCTTCAGAAACTAGGGTTTCTGAACTTCTAAAAAAAAAAATCGTCAAGACCTTAGACTTATGGAAACTTTGATGTGTCCATGAGATCCTCCAACCACTCTCTCTCTCAGAATATATATTCAATATATGCTCAAGAGATTCATTTTACAAGAGAACCCTTGCCTCTTATTTATACCCTCCAAGTAGCTTCCTTAGAAGAATCTTCTAGGTCACTTTGTCCACATAATCACATATGTCCAATTTTGTCCAATTTTCCACTTTTCCATATATCCAATATCCAATTGACCACTTAACCCATTTTCCTCTTTTTAGGTTTAACCACTTTCCATAATTAGAAAGTTCTCCATTTACTTTATCATTTAAATAATCTTCCTTGGTTTTGTCACTTCACTTTAATTAAATAATCCTACTTGATTTTGTCACATCACTTTATTATTTAAATAATCCTCCTTCTTTGCAAGCACTTTGACTTATTTGATCTTTTGGAGCTTCAAGCCATCATGTGGGGGTCCTTCAACTTCGTAAGGCCATAACTCTCAAACCCAGAGGAGTTATGTGGTGTTCCACATACTAGTAGAAATGGCATGACAAGAACTATCCATATAGGATAGTTTCACTGACAAATCCACTGATCATTATCTCATTATTCCACTATTAAGCATGGGTTCTCTAACCATACTTCTAGGATAAATCAATCGCAAAGCATCTTCCTGTGAGGGATTTCACCATAAGGGGACCACTTTGGAGTTCATCCATTTGTACTCCTTATCAAGACAATAATCAATCATCTTTATATCAATCCAACTATGCATCATATATCAATGAAGCCACATCGATCCATCTTCATATATGCATCATATATCAATGAAAACTCGTTGATCCATCTTCATCTATGTATTACATCATATGACTACTTGACATCATTCCATTTACATCAAAAATAGTACATATTACATCAATATGCTATGACAAGACATTGTTCCTTTGACATCAATCAATCAATACAATCCTTTGACATCAATGACAACATGATCCAACAATCTCCCCCTTTGACATTTATGGAAATACCAACATTGATGTCAACACCAATCATTGATGGAAACATGTAGAGAAGTCATTGATCTACATTAATAGTCATCTCAATCACATAAATGTGACTATCTCTCCCCCTTTGACATCAATGGCAAAGGGTAGTTCTCTCCTTGGGGTTTCTCCCCCTGCTTGAACTCCCCTTGGGGCTTCTCCCCCTTCCTGAATGCCTTTGAATAATATCTCCCATTTTGAACAAAGGATATTACTCTGATGTAATGCTGAATATATATCGCTCATCCTCTCCTTGTGACCAATTCTCCCCCTAGAAATATGCCTCTCTGCTCTTTCTCCAAGTATAGAGTTGTTTTACCAAGTATGCATCTAATAAATATCTCATCCTAGAATCATGGGAAGAAGAATGACTCCCCCTAAGGGTATGTCTCCCCCTATATTCTTTACAATATGAACAATATGATACCACTGTAATATGATTTTGATGCAAATTCTACTGCTCAAACGGAGCATAGATCAATTGATCTTTCTATGACGATCCTTGGACTTGTCCATGCATCAAACTTGTGCCATACCATACATAATGAATAAAAATATATGTCAATAATGAGATAGAGAATCATGAACAAAACATCAACCAAGTACATCATATGCCATATTGTGTGCCCACCATGCACAACATCCATGTACATCAACCATGTACATCAATATAATATAATATTCCATAATATATCATCAATGGAGTGTATCAACTATATACCTCTACCAACATGCCAACCATGTGCCACAAACAAGTGTCATATCACTCTTGATATGCCTCCACCATGAACCAAGTGACATAACCACACATCTCAATCAATCAAGTGTCTTGGATATATCATCCCATATATCATGTACCAAAGTGTATGCCAAGAAATACCAATGGTGTACTTTAGCCTAGTACTATCATCCACATACATATATCATATATGAGTGCATCAATCATTGCACTAATCATGTATCACCACTTATACCAAGATATTGCATCAACCATGCACCAATACTACCACAAAATGAGCCACAATCAAGATGTGTCCTTATACATGTATGCCATATCCACCATAAAACATGTGCCAATCATACTACTAGTAGGTGCCTCTAACAATGTACCAAATGTGCACCAAACATACATCAACTATATATCAAGCTATGACTCATCAATGGTGTACAACATGACCACTTCATCAACTCGTCAAATATATATCCCAATTTGTAGCTCATCCATATTCCAAATGAATGCACCAAGACATCCAACAATATGCTTCCAATAATACATCATAAGATATATCAATGAAGCTCAAATATGTACCAACCATGTACCCCAACAAATCAGCCTCAACCTCCATTCACTATAACAAATACTAAGCATCCAATATGTACTAGAAGTATGCCTCAATAGATCAATGACATATCTAACTAACATCATCATGATATATCTCATAACCAAAGTGACATAATTTCACTGTCACAACCAGAATTGTTCTTCAACAGAAAAATGTCTCAATCCACACTCTAGGGTTAGTATCATTGCATCCAAGATAGTCTTTCAATACTCAACCATATGTCACCACTATACATACATCAATCATGTATTTGAATATGTAATCATGAAAAACCTATAGAAAACAATGTCAAACCCTGCAACAAACCATGTCAGACCCTACAACATAGCATTATACCATCATACCATGTTGCAACTTTATGCATAGCCTTTTTCCCAAGTCTTTACCACATATACATGGCCTGTTGCACAGACATCTCGCATATGTATGTGAACTATTCATAGGTTATCCCGCGTGTGTACGTGATTGTTGCTAATGTAACCTGTGTATACTTCTAAGGATGACAAACTTGAGCTTCCCTTAAGGCTGTCATTTTGCTCTGGTTGTTCACTATTCTTTACCCACTTCTGAAGTTGTCCCTGCTTCTCAGAACTTGAGCTCTGAGATTCCACATTTTCAAATATGTCTTCCTTCCTAACTTCATGCCTTCTTCTATTCATGCTATATGAAGTCCTCAACATGGAATTTCTTCTTGTGTTCAACAATCTTGGGATTTGTGACCAAATCCACTACAACTATAGCATATCATGATGTGACAATGAGTGGCAATGTGTCCTACTTGATTACATATCCAACATCTTAAGGTGTTATGAAAACTTTCATTATCTCTCCTTGCATACAATCTACACTCCAAAGCTTTGTGACCATATTCATTACATGAGTAAAAGTGACCATTGTTGGCCCTTGGTTATGGAAGAAAGAGAATATTACATAAGAAAAGATGACATGTGAATTGCGCAAAAGGAAGGTTGATTGAGATCAGGTTGAAGTGGTTAAAGAATAAGAAAAGATGGAGCGAAGCCCGAGAGAGAAAGTCATTGGAAGAGGAGATCAAGGCAAACAGATTAACAAAGAAGATGGATCGTGGACAACTTAGAAAGTGGAAAAATCAACTGGTAGATGCTTTGGAGAACCTTGTGGGAAGGAAGGAAAGAAAGGTTGGTGAAGCCTTGAAAATGTGGGTCAAGTTGACCTATGGTTTTAGACACCTAGGGTTTTGGTATCTAGGGTTTTAGATGCCTAGGCTTCAGCCTAAGGATGTCGGTGAGTTGTTGTAATGTATAAATAAAGGTCAAGAGGACCTAATATGGGTCGAATATATGTGATGATGAGTGATTGTTGTTATTGCTGAGAGAGAAGTATTGTGTGGTGAGAGAAGTATGTATTGTAATATCTTCAGCTAGGTGCGAAGATCAACCCTGCAGCTGGGTGCACGGGGAAGGAAGATAGAGAGAAGAGACAAAGAGAGAGATCTACAAGCTAAGAGCGTAGATAGAATTGTAAGCTTTCACCTAATATATTATAAAGAATAGTTATGTGGACGTAGCCCTAGGGAGAGCGTGAACCACGTATATCTTGTCGTTGTGTGTGATTGGTGTTGTGTTCTTTTCTTTGTTACTCTGATGATGCATTAGCATGTTAGATCTGCTATATAACTATGTGAAGTAGGTTTATGTTTGGAAATAATAATCTGATCTCCATGTGTGGTTGCCTTGATTCCACTTTCATTTCCTCTGGTTGTAGACACATGTGTCCTGCAACCCCCTATTGCTACTTCGAGTGAGACTGCATCTGCTTCGCAGATGTTGCTGAAAGGGCCAGTATTTAGGGCTTGTTGGTGCACTATTAGAGTTGAACCTTGGGTCTACCCCTATGCCAACAAATGGTTCTATTGTCGGGACCGGGATCTTCTTGAGGGAATGTCAAGGTGGTTTCCATCGAAGACAGAGATTCAGAAGTAGATAGAAGAACAAGAGAAGGACTTCATAGAAGCTCAGAATAATGACCTTAATATCAGCACATAGGACCGGTTCAAAATTTATATCTTTACTGATATACACGATATTTTCTTTGGAGGAATTTATAAGGAGATATATGAGTGGCTGGCCAAATTAGCAGATAGCAAGTTTGAGATCAGATCTAGACCGCATGTGGTTTGGATGTCAACATTGATCAACAAGGTCAATATATTTGACAATGTTGTATTGAGAGAAGTACATCACTGTTTTGATAGTACCATTGGAGGGTATATCACCGAGTTTTCTATTGACAGAGTAGAGTCATATAGCCAAGCAGAGAGATATTTCTTTAAGGGGCCGAGACGAAAATTTGTACACTTCTTGAAGTTGAAGTTCAAGATGCTATTGCATGAGAAGAACATCTTGAAGATACATTAGTGGATCAGATTGAAAAATCTAATGTTCAAGAATTGAGACAGCGACAACGACACAGAGGTTGGATGCACACGCAGTGGGAGAACCTTCAGAGAAGTTCTTCTGGTGAACTTGTTTGAGTAGAATCACGAACTTGCACAAGAAGAAGGGTTCTACCATGGAGAAGAAGAAGAATTTTTTAATGAGGAACATTCAGAGTCCACCAGGCCAGAAGAAGAGAAGACTGAAGAACTTCGCCGAGAAGAGTCAGAAACTTCAAGGACTGCGTAGACTGTTGAAGTAAGTTCTATTACACCCCATGTTGTTTTAACAACATTAAGTAACCAGAGTAACCTAAGTTATCAGAGCACTCAAAGCACCGGTACAAGTGGTTCAGTGCATACTCAATTAGGAACCTTATGAAGATCTATGGCATATGAGATGAGGTTACCCACCTTTAAAGGAGATGGATCTGAATATCCTAACCAGCATTGGTTTCTATGTGAAGTTGTATCGAGTATTAATAATGTCACCGACGAATCTGTTAAACGAGCTGAGTTTAGTACTACCCTCAGAGATCGTGCACTGAGTTGGTACATGAAGTTCATCCAAGGAGTTGTCTAGACGAAACCGTTGAACGAGATTAAGACTGCGTTGATTTCTAAATTCAAGAAACCCAAGTTAGAATCGCAGTGCATCATAGAGTTGAAAGAAATCAAGAATGAAGTAGTTGAACCTGTTTGGGAGTTTGATCAGAGGTTTAAGAACTTGACAGGTCATTTGAGTTTTCAGATCCCAGACGAGCAGAACAAAGAATGGTTCATTGTTTCCCTCCTACCACACATCAGAGTCTGTTTTATGCAATAGAAGATTGATTCACAGGCTGAGGCGTTGGAGATCTCCATGAAACTTGAATCGACCCCTATCGTAGAGTCCATCTCAGGTATGAGTCAAATCTTGAGTCAACTAACTATCTTATCACTACAAGTCGAAGATATGAAAAAATATAAGGGAAAATCTAAGAGAGAAGACATATGGTGCATTAGATGCAAATTAGAAGGCCATGACAGAGAGCAATGTCCCCTATTTCATCAATACTTGGCTTCTGGAGCTCCAAGCCCTTTGAAGCAAGTTACTCTACCTTGGTGTGAGGTATGTAGAAATAGACATCACCTTGGAGAATGTTATTACATGAAAAAGTATGTTCAGATACCTATGAACCTCTACTGCACAATCTGTAAATCAGTGGGTCATGACGAGAAGGACTGTAGAGATTATGACCTCTTACATGAAAGAGCAAGGGATATCTACAAAATTCGAGGTGAAGTATAGCAAGAAGGAAACACTAAGTAGTATAACTCCCTAGGAAGAGGAAACTTCAACCCTCATGGTTGATTCAAAGGAAGAGGAGGAGGAGGAGGCATGGGCCGAGGTAGAGGTCAGATCATTTGTTATAACTGCGCACAGTGAGGTCATTTGGCAAGGGACTATCAAAACTCTTGTACTACTCGTAGTTACTGCAATTCATTTGAGCATGTCATAGAATATTGTCCTACGTTGTTAGCCAAACTTCAGGAAAGAGGAGGGGGAAACCAACAAGTACAGCTAATCACAGCAGGACCTTGCGAAGCAGATCCCAGAGTTGTTGTTATCACTAGAGGAGGCGCTGCTATAGGAGAAGACAGGGTGACTCCAGGAAAGACTACAGAACAATCAGGAGTCAAAAAAGCTGCGGAAAAGACACAGGAGTTTGATCCAAAGAGAGAGAAGCAAACATTTGAAGAGGCAAGAAAATATTTTAGAAGAGATCGGGCTTCTTTATCAAAGGTACAACCAGAAGTAGGAGAATGTGGAATTCCCCTAGCCTTTGATCAATTTTCTTTGCCTGGAGAAGGAAAAGAGGTAAGAAGACTCATGGAATTCTTATGCACTTGCATTATTTTATAAAGGATAAGAGAATTGTACAAGAGCTACAAAATTTGATCAGACAATATGAGATAGGAAAGGTAGATCCTATACTGAATAAAGCAGTACATTAACTATCCAAAAAGAGAAGGAAAAATAAGGAGCTACATCTGAATGCTCAGATCAGAGATTATGATATATATTATGTGGTCCTCGACTTAGGGTCGGAGGTCAATGTTATGATGAAGAATACCTGGGCACTGATGGGAAAACCTAAGTTGATCTATTCCCCCATCAGGCTTAGGATGTCCAATCAACAGGCTATGAGCCCCTTTGGAAGACTGGAATATGTCCCTGAGTACATAGATGGGGCCAGAACATTTGTGGACTTCGAGGTGATTGAGATAGTCGATTATAGTTGTCCTTATCCTGTGTTGTTAGGAATTGATTGGGATTTCAAAAATTTTACTATTGTTGACTTGAAGAAAATAAGAATGATGTTTGAAGGTGATGGCCTTAGGGTCATCTCACCTTTGGATCTTGATGAAGGTCCTAGATACATAGATCCCATCAGAGAAGAATACCGCGCATGTATGTTGGATAATATATACAAACTAACAACAAGACATCAGGATTACATTAATCCTACAGCAGATGGGAATTTAAGATGGCGAAGTGACAGTGCATGTTCATCAGACTCAAAATAAGCACTAGAGAACTGGCATAATACAATGTATGAAGTATCTACATGGAGATGTGCTAGAATGACTAGAGAATTTCATTGGACCGGCACAACAGTAAGTAATGTACCCACATTCGATGGTTTGAATCACTTAGAAACTTTCTTATTGGAATTTGAAGAAACTGTACCAGCAAAATAGAGACTCTTGGCACTGGAAGAGGCTTTGAAAGCTACTCCAACAGGATGGTGGGGAACACATAAAAGGAACATCGTGAACTAGATACAATGTCGCACTTTGATGACAACAAGATTTTCAGAACAAGTCGAAGGATGTGAAGTTAGGTACACAGGTCAAAGTTGTCCGAAAAACCATGTGTGAGGTTGTGAGGAGGCCTGGAGATGCATTCCTCAAGAGAAGTGGGTGCATAAATTCACCAATACTCTAGCTACAACACCTATCAACTGTTACCTTGAAGCGGAACTGTGCCTCACCACTGCAGATTGGAAAGGTATGACTCAGAATTTTGTAGCTACATTTTTATTTGAAATTCAACACCCTCTGGTAGATCAAGCTTTGTAGGCTGTAAGAAAGAAATTATTTGAGGTATCACCTAGCCTCCCTATGGATAAAGAAGAGGATGAATTGACTGCACCTCTTCAAAAATTGCAAGGATGTTACAATATCAATGTTGATGAAGACGATGATCCTAGGAAGGTGAACATCGCAAAAATGAAAGGACAACGAGACATAGAAGGACCAGGAGTCGAACTACCTTTTATTAGGCATCCAATCAAAATCAAGAAAGTTAATATTGGAACAAAGCAAGCACCTAATATTTCTAATGTTAGAGATTACTGGGATGATGACACTATTGATAAGATAACAGAATTATTGCATGAATATCAGGACTTGTTTCCAACCAAGTTCAATGATATGAAGGGCATTAAAGGGCCCATGGGAGAGATGAAGATCCCCTTGAAACAAGATGCAAGGACAGTTAAACAAAGACCCTACATATTGAACCCTAAATATAAGGAGAAAGTGAAGATTGAACTAGATAGAATGCTGGAAGGAGAAATCATAGAACCTGTTGAAGAATCAGAGTGGATTAGCCCTATGGTGGTTCGGGATAAGAAAACATGAGAGATCGGAATCTGTGTAGATCTCAAAAAGTTGAATGATACATGCCTACATGATCCATTCCCTACACCATTTACTGACGAAGTGTTAGATAACATGGGAGGACAGGAAATCTACTCCTTCACTGATGGATTTTCAAGATACCATCAGATCATAATTTCCAAGGAAGATCGCCATAAGACCACATTTGCAACATAATGGGGGTCCTACCAATACACAGTGATGCTTTTTGGATTCAAGAATGCACCAACCATCGTTTCTAGGGTGGTGGTTGAATAATTCAAGGAGTTTTTACATAAATTTATGGAAGCCTATTTTGATGATTGGACTGTTTTTAGATTATTTCAAAACCATATTGAATGCTTAAGACTAATGTTGGATAAGTGCAGGAAATGACAAATTTCCCTGAAATTGAAGAAATGCATCTTCTTTTTTCCCCTTGGAGTGTTTTTGGGCCATATTGTGTGTAAGTAGGGGTTACTGATAGATCCATCTAAGATTGCCATTATTGTCGATTTACCCCCTCCTACTTCAGTCAAACAACTGTGCACTGCGTTGGGACATATTGGATACTACAAGAATTTCATTAAGGGCTATGCACATATTACAACACCTATGTAGAATATTCTAAAGAAATATTGTCAGTTTCAATGGACAGAAGAATGTCAGCAGAGCTTCGACACACTGAAACAGAAAATGGTTATTGCGCCTATTCTAGTTTTCCCAGATTAGAGA
Organism: Picea sitchensis; assembly: GCA_010110895.2. Classification (NCBI taxonomy): domain Eukaryota; kingdom Viridiplantae; phylum Streptophyta; class Pinopsida; order Pinales; family Pinaceae; genus Picea; species Picea sitchensis. The sequence goes on from SNQJ01S0025465.1 coordinate 30,824, forward strand.
AAGGAATTTCATGTGCATGTCGATGCATCTTCTACTGCATTAGGAGAAATGTTATCACAACCAGGAGCATGAGATATTGACCATCCGTTATCCTTTGCTAGGAGGAAGCTCTCAATAGCCGAGATAAATTACACCACCACTGAGAGAGAAGGTTTATCCATGGTGTATGCGCTGCAGAAGTTTCGTCACTACTTGTTAGGAGGACACTTTAATATGTTCACTGATCACTCTGCACTGAAATACCTATTCAACAAGACAGTGTTGGGGGGAAGGATATGCATATGGCTTCTGTTATTTCAGGAATATGATTTTGAAATTGTGGTAAAGCCAGGAAGGATGAACAAGGGACCCAACCACTTGTCTAGGTTGGAACATGGAGAGGAACCTACTAGTTTGGAGGATACACTACCAGATGCACAATTGTTGGCCATTACAAAGTTTGATGATCACTTCGCCAAGATAGTTCAGTTTCTATCAACAGGAATAACACCTCGCGAATACACAATCATTTAGAATAAATAGTTGGTAGTGCGCGCTGTAGATTTTTCACTTATAGCCAGACAACTATACAATATGGGACCTGATGAGATCTTGAGAATATGTGTCATGGAGGAAGAAATACCACTAATTTAGAAGAATCTCATGAAGGAATCGCAGGAGGACACTACGCAAGAAAAAAATAGCGCAGAAGGTTCTTAGAGCTGGCCTCTGGTGGCCCACTTTACACAGAGATGCTAAAGAATACTACAGAGCCTGTGATGTATGCCAAAGAGTTGGGAAACCTTCCAGAAGAGATGAGATGCCTTTAGAACCCAAACTAACTTTACAATAATTTGGGAAATGGTCCATTGACTTAGTGGGACCTATAAACCCACCAGGGAAGTGCACAGGAGCCAGATACATCATCACTGCGACAAAGTATTTGACCAGATGGGCAGAAGCAAGAGAAATTAAGGAATGTAGTGCAACTACATTTGCGCGTTTCATATTTGATGATATCATAACTAGGTTTGGATGCCTAAATATCCTCATGAGTGATCAAGGTACACATTTTATTAATAATACTATTGAAGCCTTGACTCAGGAATTTGAAGTTCACCATCAGACGAGTACTCCTTACCACCCACAAGAGAACAGGACAATTGAGACCTTCAACAAGATCTTGGAGACAAATCTGATGAATATTTTCCATGTAAATAGAGATGACTAGGATTTGAGAGTACCAACAGTGTTATGGGCCTATAGAACTACTTGTAAGAATCTGACAATGCAGACTCCCTTTAAGTTGGTTTATGGACTAGAAGCACTTGTACCCATGGAATATTTAGTTCCTAGCTTAAGAATTGCAGCCTTTACAGATATGGATGACACTGGTGTTGTTCAAGAGAGGCTGACACAGTTGGTTGTACTATAAGAAGATAGATTTATTGCAAGATTTCATTAGCAAGTTCAGAAGGAACGAGAAAAGGCCTACCATGACAGGCATATCAAGAAGACAGCATTTAAGGAAGGATATCTGGTATTGGTATACGATAGCAACTTCATGAAGCATCCAGGGAAGTTCAGAACACATTGGATAGGGACATATGGGGTCTCCTATGTTACAGAAGGAGGAGTTGTGCAACTGAAGACTTTGAATGGGGAGTGGAAGGAAGGATTGGTGAATGGGAGCCAGTTGAAATTGTACTACAACAACCAGCTTCCTCACAGATCTCAGTAAAAACAGAAGGAGAAGGGTCTAGGTACCAGGTGCAGTTGAGACTGGGTACCAGACATAAGAAAGACAGTCTGCACACAAGATGGAGGAACAGAGCAGGAAGCACAGGCTACCCTGTGCAGTCTGAAGTAGATATACAGCAAAAGATTCAGATCAGAGTGCCTTGGGACAAGTCACAGGTGTGTGTTGGGGGCCTGTTGACCCTTGGGTATGGAAGAAAGTGAATATTACAGAAGAAAAGGTGAAACGTGAACTGTGCGAAAGGAAGGTTGACTGAGATCATGTCGAAGTGGTTAAAGAAGAAGAAAATATGGAGAGAATCCCAAGAGAGAAATTTGTTGGATGAGGAGATCGAGGAATACATATCAGCAAGGAATATGGATCATAGAAAACTTAGCAAGAGGAAAAATCCATTGATAGATGCTTTGGAGAACCTCGTGAGAAGGAAGGAAAGAAAGGCTGGAAAAGCCCTGAAAATGTGGGTCAAGTTGACCTAGGGTTTTGGTATCTAGGGTTTTAGACACCTAGGCTTCGGCCTAAGGCTATCGGTGAGCTTTTGTAATGTATAAATAAAGGTCAAGAGGACCTAATATGGTTTGAATATACGTGATGATAAGTGATTGTTGTTATTGGTGAGAGAGAAGTATTGTGTGGTGAGAGAAGTTTGTATTGTAAGAACTTTAGTTGGGTGAGAAGATCAACCATGCAGCTGGGCGCACAGGGAAGGGATATAGAGAGAAGAGACAAAGAGAGAGATCTGCAAGCTAAGAGCATGGATAGAACTATAATCTTTGACCTAATATATTATAAAGCACAGTTATGTGGACGTAGCCCTAGGGAGAGGGTGAACCATGTATATCTTGTTGTTGTGTGTGATTGGAGTTGTGTTCTTTGCTCTGTTACTTTGATGATGCATTATTTTGTTAGATCTGATATATAACTATGCGAAGTAGGTTTATGTTTGGAAAGAATAATCTGATCTCCATGTGTGGTTGCCTTGATTCCACTTGCATTTCCTCTGGTTGTAGACACATGTGTCCTATAACCCCATATTGCTACTTCAGGTGAGGCTGCATTTTCTTCTTAGGTGTTGTCAAAAGGGCCAATGCTTAGAGCTTGTTGGTGCACTATTAGAGTTGAACCCTGTGTCTGCCCCTGTGCCAACAACCATGAAAAACATTTTCATACCTTTTCTTTGGTGTCCATATTGAAGGTGTCTTGAATTTGCTTTGAGATGTAAATATGACTTCTTTATCTCCTCCTTTCTTTGTCCTTTCCTTCCCTTTGTGTATATGGATGACTTGCAACATTATTTACATCCTTTGAGAGTGAGGGACTTACCTCATGCTTCTTTGAGGTGCTTGCTTCAACATGTGTAGTTTCTTTCTTGTATCCAAGACCTGATTTATCATTTGGTGATCTTTGACTATCCAAGATCTCATTCAAGATTGTTGATCTATTCAATAATTTTCTTGACTTCTCTACTTTATTTCTAAGATCAACAAGTTCAACTTCCAACTTATGACATGACTCTTCCTTTTCAATTACTTGATTCTTTAATATCTCCTCTATTCTTTTGGCTTCTTCAATTTGGGTCTTGAGATGGATATTAACTTCAAGACTTTTTCTAATCTCATCATCTACCTTCTTATTTTCTTCTATTTCATTATTTAGTCTTTTGATCTCTTCTTCTTTTTCTTCTAATAGAGTCTTTTTAATTTCTTCTTGTTCCTTGAGCATTTCCTTTAACTTCAAGATATGCCTTTGATTCTTTCTAAGAAACTTTTTAGTGTTATAAGAAAGATAGATTTATTCTATGTAGAAATGGTCATAGTTGTATTCATATAGACCCCATTCAACTTTCCTCTTAAGCTCTGACAGTTATTCTTCTACCTTTTCCATGGGATAACCATTATCTAACTCTACACATACTATCTCTAGGTTTTTTTCTTCACTTGTAGAGAAATATTCAACATCATCACATTTTGAAATATTGCAATCGTGGGTTTTTGGAGATTCTTTACCTTCATCGATCTTGATGGAATTGTCTTAAAGGTCTTCCCCTTTTCCAACATCATCACACTTAGAATCATTGAAAATAGAGGATTTTTTATATTCTTTACATTCATTGTTCTTGATTTAGTTGTCTTCAAGATATTCCTCCTTTCTTTGGTATGTCTCCTCTAGATTTATCCATAGATCCTTGGTGGTGGTGCATTGTCCCATGCTCTCTTTGATAGAACTTGAGAGTCCACTAAGAATGGTCTTGAGATCTAATGCATCATTCTTATTTTCTTGCCTTTGAGCTGCAAATGTTGACTTGTTCTTCAAAGGAACCGATCCACCAATAGCTTCCTTCCAAATACCCGCTCCTATTCCCTTTAAGTTCACTTTCATTTCTATTCCCCATGTAGAATAATTTTCCTCATGAAGGATTGAAACTTCATCATGCATTTGTGTGTCCATGGATCTCCTCCAAGCTTGTTAAGGCTTATAGTGAAGTCTTGCTTTGAAACCAAC
>SNQJ01S0025465.1:35138-61264 GCA_010110895.2 Picea sitchensis
TTCATTCACAAAACTCCTTAGTTAGCAATCACCATTTACTCATTACTTCTTTTTGTCATTTATAACCAGTTAAATGTGAACATACATCAACAACATATACCAACAATATATATCATCAATAATTCATCATCACAAGGAACACAAAAAACACAATATGTATGTACAATTTTTGTTTTATTGAGGACTACAATCCTTGGGTTATCAACAAAAACTTAATAGAGTTACAACTCCACAAGAGAAACAACTCTATAATGCAAGACTTAGCTTACACAACTCAACACCAACTGAGAAGAGGCATAAATCCTCAAAAGATACCAATATGTCAACAGGTACCCGACCTGTCAGTAGTGAAGCATGTGTATGTATGCGCCCTACCAGTAGTACATCTCATGCATGTACACGTCCTGTCTATACTGCAACATCCATATGACTTCTGAGTTACTTAGGGTTTTCTCTTCATGAAAAACTCATATCCTCTTCATCCTACAGTCATTCACTTCTATATTTCACTGTCCAATATGAACCATAACCAATCACAACACATCCATGCTCTCCAACAACTTACTCATGCTCCTTAAACATACAATATGAATGCTACTTCATCATGTATAAACAACCAATATATTATAGAAACCATATTAGTATTGAACCATAAGAGTGTTGCTCACTCTATCAATCAACCAATACAACCATACAACAGCCATACCAAGAATTCCTTAATAAGTAATCATACAATAAGAAAAATTATCCATCAAGACAACTATGTAACCATACCAGAGTTTATATGGCATATCTAGGCCCATAGAATGCATATCTGAAACTTGCTTCATCCGTCAAGAACTTGGCACTAGCTCACACTTAAATCTTCATGAATTTTTCAACTGTACGTGCTCTGTCTTCCTTCAGCCCACATGTGTACGCTCTATGTCTCATTGAAGCACACATATGTACGCTCTTTGTCCCACTGTTTCTCACGTACTCCTTTGAAAACTAGAGTTTCTAAGCTTCTGAAAAAAAAAATCGTCAATATATCAGACTTACGAAAACTTTGATGCGTCCATGAGATCCTCCAACCACTCTCTCTCTCTGAATAAATCTTCAATATATGCTCAAGAGATTCATTTTACAAGAGACCTCGTGCCTCTTATTTATACTCCCCAAGTAGCTTCCTTAGAAGCATATTCTAGGTCTCTTTGTCCACATGGCCACTTTGTCCACATAGTCACATATGTCCAATTTTTCCCAATTTTCCACTTGTCCATATATCCAATAGCCACTTGACCACTTAACCCGTTTTCCTCTTTTTAGGGTTAACCACTTTCCATAATTAGAAAGTTCTCCATTTACTTTATTATTTAAATAATCTTCCTTGATTTTGTCACTTCACTTTAATTAAATAATCCTTCTTGATTTTGTCACTTCACTTTATTATTTGAATAATCCTCTTTCTTTGCAAGCACTTTGGCTTCTTTGACCTTTTGGGGCTTCAATCCATCATGTGGGGGTCCTTCAAATTCGTAAGGCCATAACTCTCAAACCATGAAGAGTTATGTGGTGTTCCACATACCACCAGAAATGGCATGACAAGCACTATCCATCTAGGATAGTTTCACTAACAAATTCATTGATCATTATCTCATTATTCCACTATTAAGCATGGGTTTTATAACCATACTTCCAGGATAACTCAATCACAAAATGTCTTCCTATGAGGGATTTCACCATAAGAGGACCACTTTGTAGTTCATCCATTTGTACTCCTTATCAAGAAAATAATGAGTCATCTTTATATCAATCCAACTATGCATCATATATCAATGAATCCACATCAATCCATCTTCATCTGGGCATCATATATCAATGACAACTCATTTATCCATCTTCATATATGTATGCCATCATATGACTATGTGAAATCATTCCATTTACATCAATGATAATACATATTACATCAGTATATTATGACAAGACATTGTTCCTTTGACATAAATCAATCAATCAATCCAATCCTTTGACATCGATGACAACATGATCTAACAAATTGGTGTAGTAAATGATGGTTGACTAATACCCAATCTATCAAAAATATCACCGACTCGAGGGAGTTCGCCATAAAGGATGAAATAGAGTTCTATTTGGATATTATATGCCATAGGTTTGAATAGACATTGTAAAACCTTCACTTTGATTAGGTTGTCCTGATTCCATGTTTTCTTCTTCAAAATGCCTTGACGGTAATCTAGGATAATCTTCAGTTACAATTTCGCCTAAATCATTTATTTAGACTAAAAGTGGACCAAGGGGATTAGTTAATGGTGGGTTTGAAAGATGGATAAAACCTTCCAGAACACTTGTCATAACTCCCTCAGAACGTTCAATCAAACGAGTAGCAACACTCCCAGTGTTAGAGTAATTTTTCTCGTCAACAATATCTCCACGAGAAGTATCTTCTACTGAATGGGGAAGTATTGGTTGATAATTTTTGAGAGGAAATACCTGCATCCTAAATTATCAATGAATACCATTGTTAGCCATGTTATAAAGGGTATAAAATTTAAATCCCACTATAGAAAACAAACAACACTAAAATAACAAGATAGGAAGCAAACCATTCAAACAAAACTTTTCACACTGGACGCACTAGTTCGTGATGAAATCCAATGTTATGAGAACAATGTAAAAATGGTTTGGGTATATAGGGTGGACTAGTTACGTTGGAAACCGTCTTAACAAACTTATGTTCTGGTTCTTGGAAAGAAGAACTGTGGGTTACCCTCTAAGGATCTTGAGTGAGTTTGACCAACATCTGACCCAGGTACTGCAGAGAATTTTTCCTCTGTTGTCACCTTGTGTAGGATCCCTAAATATTATGGCCTCTAATATTACCACTTACAACACCCAATGTTGGAGAAATAGATGAAAGCCGGGTATATATGCAAGGACAGGGTCAAAACCCTAAATCCCCTTGAGAGGTGCCTCAGACCAAGGTAAGACCTCTCAAGTGATCCCCAAGTGTCTAATGAGATCATATGTAATACGTGAAAACCACTCCACCAAGACCAATGAATAAGATTTATTTACTTCACTGATCCCAATGTGACCTCGTGATTTACCCTTGTGTGAGAAGGGTTTCCCAAGATAGAGATGTGGAAGTTGGACTTGTCTCCCTAACACAAGATCTGACATTTGTTTGACAGCTTTGGAGACTTATCCTCACCACCTATTCCAAATATCTACACCTAAGATAATTTTGGTGTGCAACTAGATAAAAAATATCAAATGAATTTTATTAGCGCTTTGTTTCAAGGGTTGTTGTTTTACTTAAAAGTATGTAAAATTTAAAGGTATGATGTTCTACCTTGACTCAAAATATTATGTGATAAGATATTAAATGCAATTTTTCATTCGATGAATCCTAATTACATGAGAGAGAGAGAAGGTACTTTTATTTTGAAACACAAAACTCAAAATGCAATTCTTTTCAAGAAAGATCCAATATTTTCACAAAACAATCACTGACTTAATTCTTCTAATTCAGCCTAAAAGTCTAAATGCATAAGATTTTTCCTCTTGAAAAATGCAAATGAATGCAATTCTACTTAAGTTCTTTCTTTTTCCATTCACATGAAATATTTTAACGAAAGAAACAAAAGATTCTTCAAGGGAAAATATGTATCCACAACTCAATACACAACATAAAGATACAATAAAAACTCCCACAGTGATATTTCCAAAACTACAAAGATATTCCAAATGCAAATAAAAAGATAGAAAAACTTAATTTTTTTTTAAAACAAAAGCCTTAACACAAAAGATAAGAGAAAATCATTCAATAAAACACTTTGACAAAAGCAATTAAGAGCCAGTTGAGAGACACTCAAAGACCAGGCTAAGAGATTGTACCTCTTTCATATATAGGAAAAAATTACCAAAGACAAAGCCAAGCAATCATGAAGAAATTGAAACAATGATAAAAAGAAGGCTCTAAGACTGCTAAGAATATTTTAAATCAAACCTAAGATTCACGGCAAAGGTCATATATGAGACCTGGGAAGGAAAAATTCAAATAAAATTTTACTTTCCAAGAAGTGTCGCAAGATACTATGCCATACATAGCAACAATCTAGATTGTTGTAGGCTTCAAACTATGCATAGTGCAACAATGTCGCACTGGTCTCAAAGGAAGGGTATGAAAATCAAGAAAATCTTGTAAAAAAATAAATTCAATGAACTTCAGGGTTGAATAATCACATAGTGTTAGGTGAAGACTCATAGATCCAAAACAATGCAAGGTGGCAAGACTAAGAGAAAAAATCTGAAGGAAATGTCCTCAATGGAGTCACCAATTTTTTATTAGACAAATTGGTCTATGTAGACACAGACTATTCTCCCTAGACTCAGAAACCAAGACTATAAAAAAACATGACAAAATATATAACTTTCCCTAGGTTTATGTAAAAAAAAATACTAGCTAGCAAGAGCTCACACCTTTTAATCGACATTTGTCCTCGCTAGTCGCAGTTTCCAACTTTGTCTTGAGACTTGTGAATGATAACCTATAAGAATACACAATACAACAAGAGTGAAAGAAACAATAGTATATTTTTATGAAACCTATGCAAATGATCAAGGAGAAATACAACAAACATATTCAAACATAAACAACCTTTGTGGGAAAGAAACTATATTTTTTTATTAATGATAATGAAAAGAGATTACAACCAAATTTTCCTTGATGTTGTGAATGCCCTTCCAACAAGATCACTTCTCTAATACCCACAATGCATACATTAAATCCATCACCATTAATTGACTCCTTTAGCTAAGATTTAATTCCTCAAATCCAAATTATTACTAACAATCTTCTAATTAAAAACCAGAAGTGAAGTTATCAATCATTATTCTCCATCCACTATTCACTATTTGTTATTATCCTTTCCTCATGAGGGAATCCTCATTTTATAGATTGAAGAGGAAAAGGGTGAGGAGGTTAGGATGAGAGTTTAGTATCCCCTTAGATCAAGATTCCAAGTGAGATCCAAGCTGATCGAAGAACACCTCATCTTGAAGCTTATCTTCTAGAATCTTCTCGAATTTCATCGTTTTCTCCCATTTTAAGCAGTGTCACACCCTACAGTGGAGAAACCTGATACATTGTCGCACCCTGTAGTGGTGAAACATGTGACACTTGAGGGTTTCTCACCCTACAATGATGCAAGATGCGACACTCTGTTAAAATAAGGATTTAAATACCCTAATAACATGTTTAACCCCTTTTGCATGTTTGCCTTCTCTCAAAGTAAGGTTCTTCTTCAACAATCATAGCTTTTATGCTATGGATGATAGAGGATAAGTGAACATTATTAGTTCTGAAAAAATATTGTGTAACATTAGCTATATATGGAAGTGTTTTCAACTGGGGTGATATCATTTCAAATACATTTGAGCACTAGAATAGAGCAAGCAAAGAAACCAAAAGCATGAGAGGTCTCTTCCTTTTTTATGGTATCCTATCTACTAGATGTAGTATGTGATATGAAATTATTTCCAGGGTTAGGCTTAAGTTGGCATGTTTCATATTTACTTTTCCATTTAATTTTATCATTTTGTGGGAAAAAAGGTATAAGAGGTCTTAGATTGTGATTTGTGATGAATTCCTAGCTAGAGTATACTCACTAGTTTTCAAGAAAAATTGTCCAAGACTTTTAGATGCAGCAAAAAGGGTCATCTCCAGGATAGGACATTGGTATCTAGAGGAAAAGAGTACTTACCTCGGGATTTTTCAAGCCATTGGGGCCCCGCACCTACAACCATATTATGTACCAAAAAAGTTGGTATTGGGGAGAATTTGTTACCAAATTGTTTCGCAAGTTTTCAATTCATCCCTAGTAAAATATAAGAAAAGATCCTTTATTCCATATAGTTTATATGTAGGTTATCACTTTATAAAGGAAACCACACAAGCTAGGAAGGAAGGTCAAAACTAGGTAGAGTATAGGTTTTATATAGGTAGATATAGGAGTCATGACCTCAAGAACTTAGTAGCCTAACATTCTAGTCAAGTAGTGCCACATTGGCCATATGCACATGACAGTTTTGAGGATGAAATATTCATCGAAAATGCTTAGGATTTGGAAAATATCCTACTAAGGAAAGAGATACCAGACCTAAAATGATTCAAGGCCATGTCAGGAGATGAGAAAATGGAATGGTTAGAAAAAATAGCAAGGGATTCTTTATAGGAAATAAATGAAAATGTAGAGCAAGCGGAAAGGAGAGATAAAGAACAAAGGATCTTAGCATAAGTTGAGAGGGAATTTCATGAGAATGGGAAAAATCCTACTATCCAAGTATTAGGGCCATAGATAATAACTCTAGTGGAGGAACATATGGGAGAGTAAGAGAAAACGCCTCCAAGAGAAACCTCACCTGGGGGAGGAAATGATCAACCAAACGTGGAAAAAGTACAGGTAGGGAAATCATAGCCTAGATTGAGACATGAAACTTTGATAGAGACACCAGGAAGAAATATATTAGAATCGTTAATCACAGATCCGATAACAATTTGTGATTATGAAAATGAGAATATAGACACCTCAACAGTCCCTATTATCAATGAAGTTGCTACAAAAATACAAGATAAACAACCACCCAAGAACCACATCTTAGGGATGTAGCAACATTCCTCAATAAAACTAAAAACATCGTCACTCTCCCAGAACAAGGATCATAGCCTCAGAGTATAGGGGAAGGAAATCAAGAAGGTAGGGATGAAGAACATGGCCCAAGAGATGTCACCTTGGAAGGAAAATAAATTGAAAATGATAATGGTCATGATAGAGAGTAGGGAGAGGTTTAAGAGGAGAAAAATAAAAGTAGAAGTGAAATTTATAGCACAGAAGAAATGACCCTGGATAGGGAAGAGAATGAGGAAAATTTAGTGTTGGGGAGAAACTAGGAAATGACACACTTAGAACCAAGGAACATGGAGAAAAAAGTGTTGACAATGAGGTTGAAAGAACTAAAACAAAACAACTAACTCCTTCTTCACCCAAGGGAATGACACCACCCTTAGTAGAAGCAACAAAGGATGTTACGAAAAGCACCACTGACACCAAGAAAATGGAAGATATGCTTAAAGATGCAGATACCAAACCAAGTGGTGGTACAAGGCAGCCTTCTACAACCCTGGACCAAGAGCGGGAAATAGGTGGAGGTGAAGAAAATTTCAGTAACCGGATACAAGAAATCGATAAAGGTAAGCAACAAACCCTTGAACATTTTCACACTCCAGGTACTCTAGGAAATACTCTATCATGGGCTGATCAAAATATTATAGAACCTGTGGATGAGGTGGTTGATGTCCAAGATATAGCATATGATAGGAAAAGATAGGTGGTAGTAAAAATAACCAACAAGAAAAGGAGACTCACTTTGGATAGTGTTGTAATGATCGCTAGATAAGAAACCTTGTTTCATTCCAGGCAGTCCTAAGTAAGTGAAATAATACAAGATAGAATGGCCATATATAGTTCCACAATTGATAGAGAAAAATAATACGAGCGAGAGGTAGAGTCCATGAGGATAGAACTTGAGCATCTTAGGAACCAAGTCGAACACTATCGAGACACCACTCAAATGATTATTTTTATTAGATTTGAGTTTCAAGAAGGACACAATCAATTTAGGATAGAAAGGGATATCTTTATATCCTACGTTGCGAGCTACCAGGAAGAGACCTTCCTAGGGATGATAGAACAAAAATATATGATGAGATGTTCTGAAAGGATGCTCAAGAATTTGGATCAAATCAAGTATATCAGGGAGATCCAAAAGGGTTGAGGTGAGGAGGAACATGGCATCAGAATGATTATCGATGATAGCCTAATGAGATTTGAAAAACTAGTAGAGTATTGAACGTAGTTGGTGGTGGAATTACAACAAAGGATGCAGGACAAGTGGGAAGAGTGACTCGGGAATTAGGAAGAGATAAACCATAAAATGAAGGATATTCAACTTCATGAATTTGGTATTCCTGAAGACTTCGTAGAAATCAATGATATAGTCAAGCATATTATGGAGCAAGATCGGAATTTTGAAGTCGATGTTCTCAAAATTATAGCATTAGAAAGAGAACAAGTGAGAAAGTTCATCGATGGGCCAATAGGAGCATTGATAGTCTTGTGTTACTTGAGTGCAAAGTGTTATCACTGGAAGTCACCTATGTATTGCAGTAGAGGTAAGCCCAGTACCCATCATTTTGTATGTCAAAATGAGTAATTTTAAAGGGGGTTTAATGGACGCAGACTCAGGATTGTATCGTTTTAACCCAGAAAATTAGGCTAGTGTGCACAGGTAGATGAGGTCTTGATCTATCTTTAGTCATCAAGTTGTAGAAAGGGTGAGTAGGGGGAAGAACTTGAGAGAAATGAAGAAGTCTCCTATGGACATCCGGTCTTCCAGTAGCTTAAAGAGGAAAAACTTTGAAGACAAGATCCTCTTGGTTTAGGGTTTCAAGGCACTGAATGGATTTATTACTGAACTGAGATCAAACATACATCACAATTCAAAAAACACGACTAGATCTTCCATGCCCGAGTCACTCAACGTTAGGGGAAAAACAATCACAAGAAACTGATTAAAATTTGTCGTGATGCCACTGTGATCAAACTTACATCACAAGAACCTAACTACCCTCAACTATATCATCCATGCTTGAGTGTCTTAACACAGTTGTTACAGAGATATGGAAGGAAAATGACTTTCATTAAACAATATGTCTCAAATACAGTTACATAACCAGAGAACCAAAGGTTTCATTAAAACTTTACAAATCAGGAGCTTATCTCAACCATCGACCATAAAAAAATATCAAAACTGAGTATTTATACTCAAAACAATTCGCCACCATGAGAGATGTGACCTAGATATTACATTCAAAGCCTTGCATCTATATCTTCTTCTATCAGACGCGATCTCAAACCAATATGGGCTTTGTAGGAGAATCCATTGACATGAGAACTTTCGGTTGACAGTCTACCTACACGGTCATCTTTCAATGATTTATGTTTATGGGGTGAGATGAGGTTTCAACCACCTCCCCCGTTTCCATTAACTACCTGCATCGGGATCGGAATGGAGCCTGACACCCATAAATGATCTAGGAGATTTTCACGACTCCTCCCAATTGATATCATCATCTTGAAACCATGCAGATATTCAAATGATAACAAGACAGACGCTTCAATCCTTTGCATGGCTCCATTCTCTTGCCCCATGCGACCACGGGCCATGACCTCATGCTTATCCATATGAAATCTTGGTATTTTGTATTTTGGGATTTTTCACTCCCCTTGATTCCAAATATCCCGATGTTCGATCCCGCGAAATGACCCATATGGATCGACGGTTGGATTTTCTTTGATCTTTTCGTCCAGGATCATTTCTTTGAACAAACTCATCCACCCATTGCTTGACAAGCGCTTTCCCTTTCTTTATGACCCTGCTTCCATATGACTGTGGGCTATGATCGTGGGCCCAACTCCCCAGCGTGTTGCGATTTCACGTTTCAAAAACTCACATTGTGCTCCATGCTCTAATATTCAAGTCGCAGAATCATGATTGCTCGAATCGGGTGACACGCGTCTCTTTGCATCGGATAGCCCAGATCATTTTGGCATTTTTGGACCTCGGACCATCGACACTTCTCACCTCATCCTTCCAAAAAATGCTTTCTCCATGGATCCTGCACCACATTTCCTTCTGAAATAAATGACCTCACGTTTATTTCACGACCTCTCATTTCGCCATTGCTCATGACTCTGCCCTTTGAATTCTCCATTCTGCAGGTCAGCGAAATGCTAGTCTTTCATAATGTGTCCTTCCCAGGTTCAATGACTAGGATTGGCCTCGCGATTTTCAGAACTTTGTCTTATGCTATACTTCATTTAACTCTATGATACCAATTTCCCAATGGTCTTTGATCTCATCACCCTGGTGGATCTCTACCACTGAAAACTGATCTCGCTCACTCTCTTTATTTGAGTCCATATCAGACCGCTCTAAGTGTTGTGTTTGTGCTTATGGTTGCATCATTTGTAAAAAATACTTGGATGACTAGATGAGGGCTAGGGAATGAAAAAGGATCAGTGACAAAGACAAGGAGAGAGAATCGATCGACCTCAGAGAAACCAGAAAGGCTTAGGGCCGATGATCCAGGGGATCAAATTTTGCTCAAAATTCAAAGTGCTCGGAATCTCTTCAAATCGAACAAGAGCGTAGGTCTCGTCGTCACAAACCCAACACAACTCGTTTGGGTTCAAATGGACGTTGGATGAGAGAGATATCGTGTTCTGTTCAAAATGACCAGCAGGTAAAAAAAAATTGTGTTGACTGTACAGTCCATACAGATGCTGACATGGCAAACCATACGACACATGGCAGACAACCATGTGGACAGTTGGCAGTTGACGTGGCAGATATTGGTTGGCAGATGTGGACAAATAGTCTGCTGACATGTGGCATATTTTGTCCAATGGTTTGGTGCCACGTGGCCCAGTCGTGGGCTGCCACGTGGCACCCTGTTAGTGGTTGGTTGTATAAAATTTATTTGGAGTCCACCAAACTCAACCCCGTGACCTCCACCAGCATGCAAAGTCTTTGCAAAGTCCACCAACCAACGCGCCATAACATATTTTTTATTATATATATGGTGCGAATTATATTTAAGTTTGAATGTTTTAAAATTGGCGTGGGGGTCGGGCTGGGGCTTAGCCCCAGCCTGCGGTTATATTGTTTATGTCATATGGCCACCAGTTTAAAACCTTTGTGTGTGCACATTTCAAAATTTAACCCCCGGTCGTATACATTGCAATATGACCACGGGTGTGTGGCATGTTTTAATCATAGCCCTTTTTGTATGAGCCCGGTCACATGTGTTTGTGCATAGAACCACTGGCTTGCCCAACCATTTTCATTTGATTGGACTTGGCCCCTTTTATATGCGCGTGAGGTCATGTGGTGGCCATGTGCCCGTGGGCCTTGGCGGTTAAGGGCCAGCACGTAACCATCCTACAGTTTGTACCAGTTGTGCGGTTGCGCCCGGTGCTCGGTTTTTCCACATTTATGCGCATGGGAGCTAGGTTGAGGAGGCAAGGGTGCATTTTGGCGATCCAGAGACAGCAAATTTGAAGGGGAACTTCCAAGAAGCCTATCTTCTTCAATTTTTGGCCAAACGAGGTGTTGAAAAAGCCCATCTAGGGGTTTTTGGATGTTCTTAAGCCATTGGAGCCATCTATTTAGCATTTTGAGCATTTTAAAGAACATATTTGAGAACTTTGAGCAAATAATACAAAATATCCATTGGAAGCTGGACCAGGAGATGTAGCCCAAGAGAGGGGTGAACTCCTTTATCATTTGATGTGTTATGTGTTTTATGTTCACTGTTTATTGTTGCTGCTTATATGCATCTTGAATGAGTAATTTCTATAAAATTTGTGTTGCAAAATTGATCCATTTGCATTTTAACACATGAAATAAATCTTGCAAATATTTTCAAGAATACAAGTCTTCTTCATTTTTAGATCAAGTTGGTATCAGAGCATAGGTTTTTTAAGACTTGATTATTTGCAAGTGTTTTGTTTTCTGATGCTCACAAGGTTTAAACTCACAAGAGGAGAAGGTCAACTTGTAGAGCCAAGTTCTCATCCTTCAATAAGAAAGATTATATCATCACCGCAAGTTTCAAGGAGGCATTCACCAAGTATGGCTCATGAAGAGAGTCATGTACATTATCCTACAGAAGATGAAGATCTCAAAAAGGTTGTCATGGAAATGAGAGAAATGATGAAACTCTTGATGGAAAGGAATACAAGGTTGCAAGGTGAAGGCTCCAACCCTTCAAAGCACAAGGGAGACAGTGGTGATAAAAATGGAAAGGAATGCAACATTGCAAGGTGAAGGCTCCAACCCCTTCAAAGCACAAGGAGACAGTGGTGATAAAATCCAAATGGAAATGGAGGGAATGGTGTTTCTCCACCACCTCTCCTCCATATTCTTCTTTCTACCGCTCAGTATCTCTTCTCCAAATTTCAAAAAGACATCGAACTCCTTCACAAATTCCTTTGCTAAAGCTTGATACTAACTAAATTGTCAATGTACAATGGAGAGGTAAATGCTGAGAAATTAGATAATTGATTCACGATTGAAGTGCATTGTAGGATACAAAAATCAAGATGATGAAACTAAGATTCAAATTTTCTCTTTAAGATTGATAGTGCAACACTCATTTGCTGGGAAGCCAAGACTAAGAGGACATGAAGAAACATGGTAAAAATTTTAACCCTTGAATGATTTTATTGTTGCAATTGTTAATAAATTTACCCATTGGCATATATGCAAAAGCTACTATGGATTGAAAAAAATTTTAGACAAGTTGAAGGACAAATGTGCAAAGATTTGCTCAATAATTTAGAGAAGAGATTTTGGTTTCTTTTGGGAGTAGATTTTGCCCTCTCGCAAAAACTTTACCCAAATACATTGGAGCTTTACATAGTTATTTGAGACATTGGCCAATACTCATGTTTATCCCTTCAAATCTAGATGAAGTTTGTGTTCAGCCACCGCCTAAAAGCAAGAGGAAGGAATGAAACTCAAGAGGGTAACAAGAAGCCTTTCAACCAAGTGGTAATAAAGGAAAGAGAGAGTTCAAGGGCAATGGCAAAAATAATGTTAAGAAAGAGGGAGAAAATTCACATACAAACATTGTTCAAAAGATGGCCATGATGTGAAGACCATTGCTGGAAACCCCATCCCCAAAGAAGACCCAAAAAGCCTGGCAAGGAATCAGAACCTAAACCATACAACATGATTTAGGTTCGACCAAGTGATTGTTCAAAGATCATAACCATGGGCTATCAAGGTAATGGTTCATTGTGCAATTGCTGGCAACAATAATCTCAATGTAACTTAATAAATTAAGAAAAAAAGAGAGAATTGAACTTTTTCACATAAGGGTTGTTTCTAAGCATACCAAAATAGATACTCTATTTGATGTCGGATCTCAAGCAAAACCTTATATCTGAAGACAATCGCTAAGAAATTAAAATTGGAAACACCCACATCCTGCCATACCCTCTTGGATATGATAATGCCACCATGTGTGACAAGAAGGTGTAAACTTAGGTTTGCTATCACCGCAAATTTTATTGATGAATTAGAGCTTGATATTCCTTTGGTTATCCGGTGGTATTGTGTTGGGAAGCCCATATTTATATAATAGAAAAAATTTTCATCGTCGCGAGAATAAGTATCACTTGTTTAAAAAAATGGAGTTTAGTACATTGTTAGAGCCTATACAAAGAAGACATTAATTTATCACTTGTAAATGTGGGAAAAATGAAGAGATTGGTCAATGCTAGCAATAATTTTGTTCTCTTAACGATTAAACCCAAAGATGATATTGAAAAACAAAGTTTTCCAAAGTTGTGATGCAAAGGTAAATTTGATCTATAGGAGGTTGTTAATCAATATGATGAGATGTTTGAAGAACCAAAGGGATTACCTCTAAAAAAGGGTATCCAACATGAAATTCAATTGCAAAGAAAGATTGTCCTCTTCCAAAAATTTCTATGTACTGTGATGCTCATGGAAAATTTTGAAATTAGAAAACAAATCCAAGATTTGCTCGAAAAAGGGGTCATTGTACCAAGCACATCGCCATGTGGATCTCCACTGTGTTAGTACCAAAGAAAGATGGTACATGGTGTATGTGTTTTGATTTCAGGGCATTGAACAAGATTATAAAGACCTATCCTCTTCCCAGAATTCATGATTGCTTGATCAATTGAAAGATGCTAAATATTTCGCCAAGTTAGACGAGAAGCCGATCACCGCATCGATTGTCGAGGGAGACACATTGAAGATAGCTTTCAAAACAAAGCAAGGTTTGTTTGATCGATGGTAATGCCTTTGACTTTGCAATGCACCTCAAGCATTACATGCGAGAGAGTTATGAATGATGTGTCTTAAGGCCTTTTCTTTGATGATCAGTGTTACGTTCACTTTAGATGACATTTTGATCTTGCATAAAATCTCGCGAAGAGCATGTTGCCGTGAAACAAGTTCGGGATGTTTTGAGAAAGGAAAAGTTACAGAGCTTTTGAAGATGTCCAAATGCGATTTTGGAAAAACTTCAATTCTATTTACTTGGGGAATATTGTTGGTGGAGGCTAATTAAAAATTGATCCCTCCAAGGTCAAAGTCATATTGGAATGGCCCGCCTCCAACAATGTGACAAAGAGGTGAAGTTTTTTCGAGCAAACTCCAATATTGGAGAAAGTTTATTGCTAATCTCTTTTCTTCCATTCCATCTCCATTACATGCAGCTGACAAGTGTCAAGCAATTTTTCCAATGGGGAGGCAAGCAAGAGAAGGCTTTTGATACTTTGAAAGAGAAGATCATCAGTTCAACGCCAGCTCTTGCACTTCCAAATTTAAGACAACCTTTTGAAATCCAAACGATGCAAGCAATTATGCAATGAGAGCAGCCTTGTTACAACATGGTGCTCATTTTTCATTCTCAAACTTTTAATGGTGTCGCGGATTAACTATCCTACTTATGATAAGGAGTTATTGTATGCATTGGTGCAAAGTGTGAAAAAATGGAAACATTATTTGTTGGGGAAAGAAACCATTGTCCACACAGATCATCATAAGTAGGATAGTTAATCACAAACAAAGCTACAACAAGCTAGACACTTCGTGATGGATGGGTTTTCAACAGTTCCACTTGGTCAGCAAGGTATAAGAAGGGCATTTATAACAAAGGTGTTTCAATTATTCTTAAGCATAGTCCTATCAAGCATGAGAGTTATGTTGAGCAACATGCTTTAGATACCGATTTCCAAAGCTAGGCATATGAGACTTTGTGTCATTCTAACCATGTTGAGGAATTGATTACCATGTACAGATAATCTTTTGTATCATCTGGCAAGCTATGTATTCCACAAAGTGAAAGAATCAACATAATAAGAGAATCCCCTTCTTCTCTTGCATTGCCGGTCACTTTGGTGTAGGCAAGCAGCGCTAATGGTAAAGGTAATCAAGTATTGGCCTAAAATGAATGAAAGTGGTTCGCAATATGTTCGAGGATGTCCGTTATGTGCCACAAGAAAACCTAAGTAGCACCCGGTAAAAAGGTTTTGTATTCTCCACTTCCGGTTCCTTCTCGCCCTGGGAAAGTATTTCCTAAGGAATTTGTAGGAGGTCTACCCATGTCTAAATGAAATCATGATTATCTTTATGTTGTGGTTTTCGATCGGTTAAGAAAAATGTGTATTTCTTTTATGCCTTGTAAGAAGCTGTCATTCTTGAGAAAACGACACAAATGTTTTTCAAAATGTTTGGGTATTACTTTTGGATTGCCTAAATCCATTATTTCAGATCAAGATTCTCGATTTATTGGAAGTTTTTGACGATTTTATGGGCACTCATGGACACCAACTAAAAGAGCACATATTTCCATTCGCAAACCGATGGTTAGACATAAGTAGTAAATAGTTGGTGCATCTTCTTCGGTGGTTATTGCAAAAGAAACATCCTCAACTTTTGGGATGAGACTTACACTCACATCTAAAGATGCTTAAGCAATTGAGCTTAAGCACTTCTTCAACTCAACGCTAAGCATTTGAAGCACAGCTTCATATTTGCCCAAATATCCTTTTTAGATTTTTATCTTTGGGAAGGATATTATTATTGATGGTCGGCCTGAACAAATTCGGCCGATACATCAAATGGTACAAGAGAAGTTGAAAAGAGCTCTTCGGCAATACATCTAGACATGACAAGCATCGCGGTTGATCACAGCTTCCAATTTGAGATGAAGTTTGGCTTTACATTAGCAAGGAGAGGCTTAAAGGAGAAGGTAAAAAATTGAAACCACCGATATGGTCCTTTCAAGATTATTGCCAAGATTGGTAACAATGCTCGCTAGATTTGCCTCCCATGCAAATGTATGCGCTTTAATGCCGGCGAGCCTCCTTGATTGATGATCAAGGAGAGCATGTTCGATTCCTTCATAGATTATTTTTCCCTTTAATATCTTACAGAACCGCATGAAGACACAATCCTTTATAGGAGAATGAGAACTTCAAACGAGGAAATGTGGAATATCTTCTTCGAAGTTGGTATTAAAGGCACAAACCCAAGCAAAGCCAAGTG
The DNA here is from genome assembly GCA_010110895.2 of Picea sitchensis. Lineage (NCBI taxonomy): Eukaryota > Viridiplantae > Streptophyta > Pinopsida > Pinales > Pinaceae > Picea > Picea sitchensis. The sequence goes on from SNQJ01S0025465.1 coordinate 51,357, forward strand.
GATTGAGGTTGGAAAGGTGAGGGAGATATACCCTCATCTTCTTCGCATAGACTGAAAATAGACTTTGAGGTCCAAAATCTTCCAATGGGGAGGTGTGATCCAGGGGATTAAATTTTACTCAAAATTCAAAGTGCTCGGAATAGCTTCAAATTGAACAAGAGCATAGGTATCATCGTCAAGAACCCAATGCAACTCGTTTGGGTTCAAACGGACGTCAGATGAGAGAGATATCGCGTTTTGTTCAAAACGACCAACAGGCAAAAAAACATTGTGCTGACTATACAGTCTGTACAGTCCGTATGGATGCTGACGTGGCAGACTGTACGACACGTGGAAAACAACCATGTGGACAATTGGGAGTTGACATGGTAGATATTAGTTTGCAGATGTGGACGAATAGTCTGCTGACACGTGGCATATTTTGTCCAATGGTTTGGTGCCACGTGGCCCAGTCGTGGGCTGCCATGTGGCACCCTATTATTGGTTGGTTGTATAAAATTTATTTGGAGTCCACCAGACTCGACCCCATGACCTCCACCCGCATGCAAAGTCTTTGCAAAGTCCACCAACCAATGCACCATAACATATTGCTTATTATATATATGGTGTGAATTATATTTAAGTTTGAATGTTTTAAAATTGGCGTGGTGGTCGGGCTGGGGCTTATCCCCAACCCGTGGTTATATTGTTTATGTCATATGGCCACCGGTTTAAAACCTTTGTGCACACACATTTCAAACTTTAACCCCCGGTCGTATACATTGCAATATGACCACGAGCGCACGGCATGTTTTAATCATAGCCCTCTTTGTATGAGCCCAGTCACATGTGTTTGTGCATAGAACCACTGGTGCGCCCGACCATTGTCATTTGATTGGAATTGGCCCCTTTTACATGCGAGCGAGGTCACTTGGTGGCCATGTGCCCATGGGCCTTGGAGGTTAAGGGCCAGCGTGTAACCATCCTACAGTTTGTATCGATTGTGCGGTTGTGCCCGGTGCTGGGTTTTTCCACATTTATGCATGTGGGAGCTAGGTTGAGGAGGCAAGGGTGCATTTTGGCGATCCAGAGACAACAAGTTTGAAGGGGAACTTCTAAGAAGCCTATCTTCTTCAAATTTTGGCCAAACGAGGTGCCGAAAAATCCCAGCTATCGGTTTTTGGACGTTCTGAAGCCATTGGAGCCATCTATTTGGCATTTTGAGCATTGCAAAGCACATATTTGAGAACTTTGAGCAAATAATACAAAAGATCCATTGGAAGCTGGACCAGGAGATGTAGCCCAAGAGAGGGGTGAACTCCTTTATCATTTGTTGTGTTATGTGTTTTTTGTTCATTGTTTATTGTTGTTGTTTATATGCATCTTGAATGAGTAATTTCTATAAAAGTTGTGTTTCAAAATTGATCCATTTTCATTTTAACACATGAAATAAATATTGCAAATATTTTCAAGAATACAAGTCTTCTTCATTTTTAGATCAGTCGACACCTCTCAGGAAGACAAAAGAAGAAAACTATAAGTCGAAAAGAAAAACCTTACGATTGGGTCTACAAAAGGAGGAGAGGCAGGCAAAAAATACAGACTTAGGTAGAAACCACAAACCCTTAAGGCTTTCAAAAGTTTATGTGATAACATTTGGCTCCACAGGGGATGGCATGCTCTCTACAAGATGCCAAGAACAAGTAGTTCTAGTGCCTTAGCTTTGGGTTATGGAGTCTCCTATTAAAAACAAAATAAACATAAAACATGAGCGATATTTATAATGGTAGGAAGTTGACTGCATCTTTAAACAAAAAACTTTTTCAAGAAGTGCCCATTTACAAGGCCGCTAAAAACTACATTACCCTCCAAATTTTGAAACTTGTAAGTATTATTTGAAAGTGTCTCAAAAATTTTGAAGGTTCCAATCCAAAGGGATTCAAATTTTCCATGCTTTCCCTTGTCATGTCTAGGTGCATCCCATTTGAGTACTAGATCACCCAGCTGGAAATCCTTTTCTCTGGTCTTTTTGTCAAACGACTTTTTGATCTTCTATTGATGGTCATGTGCCCTATCCAACAAATTTTCTCTGGTTTCCTCCACTTCTGCCAGCTGTAATATTCTCCTGACCATGTCATCAAGTTCTCCCTGGTATTCTTGGAATAACTTTGAGACTGAAAAGGCGATCTGAGAAGAAAAAACTGCTTCAACTCCATATACAAAATGGAAAGGGGAGATGCCCAAGGACCTCTTTGTTCTCACTGTGTCAGCCCACAAAGAAAATTTGAGATTTGAATCCCATGCTTTCTTGTTTCCCTCTAACAGTATTTTGATGATCTTTATCAGGATTTTGTTAGAGGACTCTACCATTCCATCTCCTTGGGGATAATAGGGGGTAGAGTGGATCAATGCAATTCCAAACTGCTCGCAAAAATTGACCAGTGGTTCATCCTTGAAGGATGTCGCATTATCAATGATGATTTTGTTCGGGAAACCAAACCTTCCTATGATGTCTTCAAGAAAACCATTGATTACTTTATGAGAAGCACTCTGTGTGGGGATAGCCTCTATCCATTTGGTAAAATAATTCGTGGAAGTCAAGATCCATCTATGTTGACCACTTGATGCAGGAGGAATTTCCCCAATGAGTTCTATGCCCCATTGTTGAAAGGGCCCTGAAGCAACCACAGGCTTCAATGGCAGGGACTTCAGTTGTTGCTTCCCAACAAATGATTGACATTTAACACAAGCTCTAATTTTCTCACGGACATTAGTGAACAGAGTAGGCCAAAAATACCCATCCCTGAGAATTTTATAGCCATGGTTTTCCAGAAGTGATGTCCCCCACATAGGTTGTCATGAAAATCAAACATAACTCTTTGGGCCCCCTGTGGGTCTAAACATCTCAAATTCACTCCTAGAGAGTCTTTCCAATACAAAACCTGCTCAATAAGGAAATATCTAATAACTTTGAGATTTAAATCTCTTGCCTTGCTCCTCCCCATTCCCGCTGGAGTTCGCAACTTCTGCAGAAAAAATATGATGTCTGTGTACCAAGTGCATTTTTCCAATCGGGGACCGTCTTGAGGGTCTTTATCAGAAACTTTATCCTACTGATTTTATGAGCGAGCATTGATGAATTTAACCTCCAAATCTTTACAATTATATTCAACCAACATCTTGGCTAAACCCTGGCCTTTAACTATCTTGGTGGGCTTTATTTCCATATCAAATTCAAGTATTTTGGCAATCCACTTACTCCGTCTTCCATCTATGTCAGGTTGAATGAGAATGTCCTTCACAACAGATGAAGGGACATATGCAATAACCCTTGAATGAAGGACATAGAATCTAAAATCCTTGAGGGATTTCACCAATGCATAGGAATGTTTCTCCATGATGTCATAATTCACCTTTGCATATCTTAGTGCTCTACTGAAAAATGAAATAGGTTGCTCCATCCCTTCAGCGTTTTTCTGCAAATAAAACAGCTGCCACTGAATCAAAAGAAGAAAAAGAAAAAATCAAAAAATCCTTGGAGTAATCCAAACTGATAAGAACAGGTGCCTCAGTCAAGGCCTTCTTGATTTGATTGAAGGATTCTCTGGACTCAACAATACATTTTACTTCATTCCCCTTCCTGAGCATGGTTGTGATATGCTTCACCAATTCAACAAAATTTGAAACAAACCTTCTTAGAAAATTATTTTTTCCCAGGAAGGATTGAACCTCTTTCCTAGATCTAGGAAGTGATAAGGTTTGTATAGCCTCCAACCTGCTTGAATCAATTCTGACCCCCTCAGCTGATACTATGTGTCCTAACAACTTTCCCTCTTTCATGGAAAACACTGACTTCTTGGGATTTAAGGAAAGGCCAAATTTCCTACATTTTAAGAAGACCCTTTTCAAATGTTCATAACGTTATTTATCAGACTTAGAGAAAACTGTAATTTCATCCAAATAGATGACCACAAATTTATCCCTTTCCCCTATGAAATCTATGTCCATGGCTCGCTGAAAGGTTGCTCCTGTGTTCATCAATCCAAAGGGAATTTTAGCATACATGAATGTACTCCAGAGAGAGGTGAAGGTTGTCTTTTCTCTGTCTTCAAGAAGAACAGAGATTTGATTGTAACCAGAAAAGCCATCAATCATGGAAATCCTAGATGCACATGTTACCCTCTGTAATATGTGTTGCATCTTTGGCAGTGAGTAATTATCCTTCTTGAAGCTTCTGTTTAGGTTCCTGAAATCAACACAGAGTCTGATTTCTCTACTCTTTTTCCTCACCAGGACCAGGTTGGCCATCCATTCATAATATCTCAAAGGGACAATGATTTGGGCATCCAACAGCTTCTTTACCTCCCTTTCCATAATAGGAAGCAACATAGGATTTATCTGTCTTAATTTATACCTAAATGGTTTGGTCTCCTCCTTCAGTGGAATCTTATGCTCAATAATGTTGGTGTCATATGTTTTGAGGTATTCATAGGTCTAGGAAAACACATCAGAAAACTCCTTTAATAGTTCATCATACTCGACCCTCTGGTCTTTTGACAAGATGCTTGACAACTTGACAAATTTTGGATCCTTCTCTGTGCCAATATTACACTCAGCTACATCAAAATCATCATTTGAGACTTTACCCTTCACTGCCACATCATTTCTGTCAAATAATATTTTTAAAGAGACTAGCCCCTTTGGGATGTGATTGCTGGGTATTTGGACAATGTGATGATCAACAATTTTGTTCAGAAAAACATCAGGATGGGGATCTATGCTAGAAGTTCGGTCTTGATCAATATCTAATGTTGAAAACTCATCAACAGTTTCCAGAAATCTTTTGATTTCAATATCATCTTCAAATGTTTTCCAATGCTTGACATTGTCAGGTATAGAGGGTCTATATTTCACTTCTACATCATACCTGAGTTTAGGTGGCAGAGGGATTCTGAAATTATTTGTTGAGACAGCCATAGAATCGGCCATGGAATTCTCTTCTCTCGGAATGAATGAAATGTTGAAGGCCAAGAAAAAACTGTCAATTAGGTCCCACACTTCGCTTCTATAACTTCTAAGTCGAGGGTGTTTGGCTTGATAAGTATTTTTGATCTGATGCATAATTAACTTAGCATCCCTGAAAATTGATATCTCTTTGATCCCCATGTCTTTTGCATCCCTTAAAACCAAAACAAGAACTTCATACTCTGCCACATTATTGGTAGCTTCAAATTCTAGTTTGTATGACAGAGATATAATTTATTGAGAGGGTGAAACACAGACCACTCTAGCACTAGAAACATCCTTAGATGAGGCTCCATCAAAGAACATTTTCCAAACAGAGGTGGTCAGAGGAGAATCTCCACATGGAGTAATGGGATTTCTGATCTCAAGAGGAGGTTCAGGGGCATCAGTAAGTTGTAGTAAGATAGATCCCAAATCAATATCAAGGGAAAATATAGGATGATTGGTGGGGTCTGCTTCATCGCTGATAATGTAGGCCAACTAAGCCTCTCTGTATAGTCTTATATGCTCTCCTCCGAACACTTGGATGGTATCATATGTGAGGTCCATCTGCAATGTTCCCCCAAGTATTTTTATCCAAGACCTTGACAAGAGCATGCCAAACTTGGGAGGAACATTAGCCACCACGATATCCATGACCACACTTTTCATGGGCAGTTGAAACAAGGTCACAACCAGATATTTGATGAACCCAAGACATTTTACCCTCCTTGAATCAAAAGAGCATAAATCATGATAAGTCTTTGTAATTTCTAATCCAAGCTCTTCCATGAAAGTTTTGGGCATGAGATTATGAGATGCCCCTGAGTCCATCAGACAATTATGCAACACCTTATCATGTATATTTAGTGGTGTATAGAAGGGAGGAGATGAATCATCCCTATCTTCTACCATGGGACCTAAGATGACTGATGGCTTTTCATCTTGCAAATTGATTGATTCTGTGGGATGATTCGAGGGTTTGGGAAGCAACAACTTAGATAGGGATCTCCTAAAGTCCTCATCCTTGACCACCTCTGAAAAGGGGACAGGAATCCTAATCTTCTTAATTTCATGATCAAAGTTAAAATAGGAGGGGGGCTTCAGAATTTCTCTTACCTCTGGGATGGGACCTTTGGATACTGGTGGGAGGTTTTGTGTTTCCTTCTCGGTTGTTGCTTGCTACATCTTCAGCAGGATTTTCTTCTCTGGTAGGCCGATCAGGAACATCAGGCTTTCCTCCTTTCTTTTTGGACCTGAGGTTGTATCTATTTATGTTGTCGATGGACTTATCCCCCTTGCTCAACTCATTTAATTGGCTTTCCATGAGAGATTCCTCGTATCTTGATTGAGTTAAGTGAGGAGAGGGAGAAGCATCTTCAAGAAAGTGGATTTCTGGGCCAAGGTCTTCTTCCTCTCCATCACCATCTGTAATAAGGTTGTTTTGAAGAGGGTTTTGAATTTTCTGATCATCCCTATCTCTGTTCTGAGGTTCTCTTTGCATAATCTGAGGAACATTGTTGCTCCTCCTCCTAAAGTTGCCTTTGTTATTAATATTTTGAGGTTTTTTGTATGTTTTCTTCCCCTCTAGTTCCAACTTTTCCATTCTGGCTTAAAGTGATTTCAGTACCTTGGCTGCTTCGTCCATTTGAGGGGGGGAGGCAGAGGAACTTGAGGTTGAGGCTTCATCTCTTCCCCTTCCTTTGTCTCTGTCAACCTTATTTATGAGTCGGTCAACTGCCAATATGTTAGACTCTACTTCTAGGGATTCATTTTGCATATGAGCCAAGGATGTATCTCTTCTCTCTCTTAACAGGAGGCAAAAGTCAAGGTCAAAAGTACTAGCATATGTGATTTTGGCAGAGGCCTCTGTAGGATTTCTCTTAGTAGGGATCTTATTGTACATTTTGTTGAATCTTTTGGAGAAGTCAGAGATAGACTCTCCCTCTTTTCTCTTTAGGGACATAAACTCTGTGATATAATACATGAAGTCCTTTTTATCCCCCCATTGTCTCAAGAAGACATCATCTAAAGCCTCAATCCCATAAATGGATCAAGGGTTCAAGGCTATGAACCACTTTATGGCTTCTCCATCAAGACTGTGGACAAAAATCCTCATCCACACATCTTCATTTACTATGACATAGTTATCATCATAACTATAGAAAGTTGCAAGGTTCTCCTCTGCAGTGATATCTCCCTCTCCCGTGAACTTAGGCAGTTGCTTAAGGTAGCCACCAGCTGGGAGGGAATTAAGAGGATGAGGAAAAATGAGAGGCGTGTATCTGGCAGCTACTATAGCATCCATTCTATTTCTAGGGGGATTAGCTCCTTCCATTTGAGTGTGAACAAGAGGAGAACCAGGAGGGGATGGGGTTCAGACAGGGGAGATGGGAGGTGTGATCCTGGGAACAAAGGGAAACAACTGAGGATTTGGAGAAAAGGCCTCAGGGCTCAAGGGAACAAAGGTTTCCCCCTCTACAAAACCAACAGCTTTAACAGGAGGAGGAGTAGTGAAACTGGGAGAGGGGAAGTCAACAAGAACACTCCCAAAATTTAAACTTCTATAAGCTCCAACAGATGGTGTAATAGGAAAGTGAGAAACAACTACTGGATTTGATATAGGAGGATGGTGAAAATAATCAAAAATACTTGGTTCAGCAACTAAAATACCTTCCTGAAGGGTCCTTTGTTTTCTAATAATTTTCTCTGGATCAGATTTAGGTGTCACTAAAGGTAGTTGTGGAGTAGACCTCGCATGTCTTCCCCTGGAAGACACAGCTGAAATAGTGGATTTATCTCAATGGAGTCAACACAGTGAAGTCTCCAGGTGCACAGTTGCGATCTTTGATGTACTAAGTCCTAATGCACCTTCATAACTAGTAAGATTTGTCGTTCAATACCAAAGAAAATGTTCAGTTCGTCCTCGACAATGGTGCCATAAATGTTAGCACTTGAAGTCACCTCTGGATTGCAGTAGAGGTAAGCTCAGTACCCATCAGTTTGTATGTCACAATGAGTAATTTTAAAGGGGTTCTAATGGATGTAGACTTAGGATTATATTGTTTTAACCCAGAAAACTGGGTCAGTGTGCACATGTAGATGAGGTCTTGATCTAGATTCAATCAGAAATTTGTAGCAAGGGTGAGTAGGGGGAAGAAATTGAGAGAAATGAAGAAGTCTGCTATGGACATCCGGTCTTCCAGCAACTTAAAGAGGAAAAACTTTCAAGACAAGATCCTCTTGGTTCAGGGTTTCAAGGGACTGAATGGATTTATTACTAAACTGAAATCAAACATACATCACAATTCAATAACAAAAACCCGACTGGATCTTCAATTCCTGAGTCACTCAGTATTAGGGGGAAAACAATCACAAGAAACTGATTAAAATTGGTCATGATGCCACTGTGATCAAACCTACATCACAAGAACATAACTACCCTCAACTGGATCATCCATGCCCAAGTGTCTTAACACATTTGTTATAGAGATATGGAAGGAAACTGACTTTCATTAAAAAAGAAGTCTCAAATACAGATACATAACCAGAGAACCAGAGGTTTCATTAAAACTTTACAAATCGGGAGCTTAGCTCAACCATCGACCATAACAAAATATCAAAACTGAGTATTTATACTTAGAACAATTCACCAACATGAGAGATGTGACCTGGCTATTACATTCAAATATTTGTGTCTATATCTTCTTCTGTCAGATGTGATCTTAGACCAGTATGGGCTTTGCAAGAGAATCCATTGACATGAGAACTTTTGGCTGACAGTCTTCCTACACGGCCATATTTCCATGCTTTCCATTTATGGGGTGAGATGAGGTTTCAACCACCTCCCCCATTTGCATTAACTATCTGCATCAGGATCGAGATGGAGCCTGATACCCATGAATGCTCCAAGAGGCATTCATGACTCCTCCCAATTGATCTCGTCATATTGAAACCATACAGATCTTCAAATGAGACCAAGACATACGCTTCAATCCTTTGCGTGGCTCCATTCTCTTGCCCCACACGACCCCGGGCCATGACCTCATGCTTATCTATATGACATATTGGGATCTCGTATTTCCTGATTTTTCACTCCCCTTGATTTAAAATATCTTGATGTTCGATCTCGTGAAATGACCCATCTAGATCGACGGTTGGATTTTCTTTGATCTTGTCGGCCATGATCATTTTCTTGAACAAACTCAATTGCCCACTGATCGACAGGCACTTTCCCTTTCTTTATGATCATACTTCCATATTACCGCGGGCTATGATCGTGGGCCCAAATCCCAGGTGCGTCGTGATTTAACGTTTCGTGAACTCACATTGTGCTCCATGCTCAAATCTTTGAGTCGTGAAATCTCTATCGGTCGGATCGGGTGACACGCATCTCTTTGCATCGGACAACCCAGATCATTTCGACATTTTGGGACCTCGGACCATTAACACTTCTCACCTCAGCCTTCTCGAAAAGGATTTCTCCATGGATCCTACACCATGTTTCCTTCTGAAATAGATGGCCCAGATCATTTTGTGACCTCACGTTTCGAGAGTGCTCATGACTCTACCCTTTGACTTCTCCATTCTGCAGGTTAGTGAAATGTTAGTTTTTCACAACATGTCCTTCCCAGGATCAACGGTTGTAAAACACCCATTACCTAAATAAAAAAATTTGGGTCGTCTGTCGGACTTGAGCTCATAAATAACCAAGGAGGCCCAGCGTAAGCTGGCTCTATCTCTCTCCTACTCCATTCCCATGTGATCATGGGACATGTTCACGGCTCAATTCGATTATAACATCTTTGGTATTTCACGCTTCGGTGCTACAATAATATCTACGCGCCCGACCAATGGGGACTAGTCCCTACCAGGTCAGCAAATGGCCAATAGGAACAATCCTCCATAGGCGTAACAAACCGCCA
>SNQJ01S0025466.1:0-28027 GCA_010110895.2 Picea sitchensis
TAGGAATTAGGAAATGAATCAAGTTGACTCACGAAAAATGCAAGTTATCAACCCAGTGGATGAATATGACTAGGAACCCTGAAACACGAGGCGCGTAGCGTTAGAAAATGTGTGGTTTAAAAACGCTTTTTAATTGACCAGAACTACCACAAATGATGGGGATAAAAGCCAAGTAGCCCGAGCAACCAAATCGAGCCCAGTAGGCCATCCCACCCAATAATAGGGAAACTTCCTAAAAGGGTATAGTTCAGTAAGAAAACGAATCCATAAATAATTCTCGTCTTCCCAAAATGATATTTTATAGGACAAAACCCTAAAATGAGAAGGTGTTTTAAGATCTGGACCAAGCGAACTTAGTGTCTGCACCCAACCTGAGTCAATGAATTAATAATTCTACCCACCTCGCCCCATGCTGCCCTTGCTTGCTTGGGTACATATGTGGGCTTAACATTGCTATTTACTTGATCAGCCTACATGATGAATGTTAGTGTGACCTACTGCTACCAACAACAACCTGTCGTGGTGGGCTCCTCGGAACTGCCTTTGGAACTACTGCCTTAACTTCAGAGATTAGATGGAGTGGGGGTTGGCACTTAGAACATTGTTGATGGTTTTTCTATTTTCGGTTAAGGAATTAGGGTTTTGGACTAATCCAGGTCACTGGTTAGGGTTTTGGATGCCATTGGATCCTATATGTATTTTATATTGTAAACATTGTAACATAATGAATGAATATAGAATATGTTGGTTTTCCCAGTTTGGGTTTCCAGGGGAAAATCTTTGTGTAATGTTTGTATTTTCCATTGTATCTTTTCTGTTATTTTCTGAATATTTGTTTGTAGTAGATATTGTACAAGGTTAGGATTTACATCATTCATGTTGGAAGGAACTGGACTATGTCTGTGAGGTGGTCATCAATATTTCTAATGGCGAGCAGTTGTGCATCCGATAGTGTATCCTCCAAATTGGTGGGTTCTTCGCCATGTTCCAACCTTGACAGGTGGTCGGGGCCCTTGTTCATTATTCCTGGCTTAACTATGATTTCAAAATGATATTCTTGAAACAACAAAAGCCATCTTCATATCCACCCCCCCAACACTGGCTTTTTGACTAGATATTTCAGCACAGAGTGATCTATAAACATTTTAAAGTGTCCTCCCAACAAGTAGTGGCGAAATTTTTGCAATGCATACACCATGCCTAATCCTTCTCTCTCGGTAGTGGTGTAATTAATTTCAGTTGTAGATAGATTCCTGCTAGCAAAAGATAGCGGGTGATCGATCTCCCCTTCTCCCGGTTGTGCCAGTACTTCTCCCAGTGCAATAGAAGACACATCAACATGTACATGAAACTCTTTGCTCCAATCTAGAAAAACCAGAATGGGCGCAGTGACCATCTTCTGTTTCAGCGTGTCGAAGCTCTGCTAGAATTCGTCTGTCCAGCCAAACTGACAATCCTTCTTCAACAACTTCTCCATCGGTGTTGTGATTTGGGCATAACCTTTAATGAATTTCCTGTAATAGCCAGTATGTCCTAGCGCAGTGCACAGTTGTTTGACCGAAGTAGGAGGTGGAAAATCAACTATAATTGCAATTTTAGATGGATCAACCAACAATCCCTGCTTGCATACAATATGGCCTAATAACGCTCCAAATGGTGAGAAGAAGATGCACTTCTTCAGATTCAAAGCAATTTGACATTGCTTGCATTTATCCAACATTAGCCTTAGACATTCAATATGATTTTTCAACAAACTAAACACAATCCAGTCATCAAAATATGCTTCTAGAAATTTATGCAAAAAATATTTGAATGCTTCGACCACCACCCTGGAAAAGATGGTTGGGGCATTCTTCAGTCCAAATGGCATTACTGTATATTGGTAGGATCCCCATTATGTGGCAAACGTGGTCTTTTGATGGTCCTCCTTAGCAATCCGGATTTGATGGTATCCTGAAAATCCATCTGTAAAAGAATATACCTCCTGGTCTCCCACGTTGTCTAATACTTCATCAGTGAAGGGTGTAGGGAAAGGGTCATGCAGACTGGCATCATTCAACTTCCTGAGGTCCACACATATCTTGATTTCTCCTGTCTTCTTGTCTTGTACCACCATAGGGATGATCCATTCTGCTTCTTCGACAAGTTCAATAATCCATGCTTCTAGCATTCTGTCAAGATCAATCTTCACTTTTTCCTTATATTTCGGGTTCAATCTGTAGGGTCTTTGCTTGACTAGCTTCACACTTGGTTTCAAAGGTATTATCATATCTCCCACAGGTCCTTTGATACCCTTCATATCAATGAACTTGATCGAAAACAAGTACTGATATTCGTGCAACAATTCTGTAATCTTGTCAATTGTAGAAGCATCTTAATAATCTCCGACATTAGCAAGCTTTGGTGTCTCCTCTATTCCAGTATTGACCTTTTTTTATCTTGATTGGCTGACCAATAAATGGTATCTCAACTCCTAGTCCCTCCACCTATCTTTGGCCTTATGTTTCAGTGATGTTTACCTTCCTGGGATCATCGTCGTCATCAGCACTGATGTTGTAGAAACTCTGCAATTTCTGGAGAGGCACAGTCCATTCGTCCTCTTCTTGTTCCATAGGGAGGCTAGATGCTTCCTTGAATACCTTCTTTCTCACAATCTGTAATGCTTGGTATACTAAAGGATATTCACTTTCAAATAAAAAGGTGGTTACAAAGTTCTAAATCATACCTTCCCAATCTGTAGTGATGAGGCGCAGCTCCGCTTGAAGGTACCAGTTGATAGGGGTCGTGTCCAATGTGTTAATGAATATATGCACCCATTTTTCTCGAGGAATGTCACTCCAAGCCTCTTCACAGCTTCGCACATGGTCCTTTGGGAAACTTCGACCGGTATATCTTACTTTGCAACTTACTGCTTGTGCTGAGAATCATGTTGTCATCAAGGTTCGACATTGGGTCCAGTCTGTGATATTGCTTTTATGTGTCCCCCACCATCTTCCTGTTGTGGCTTTCATGGCCTCCTCCATTGCCAACAATCTTTGTTGTATTGGTACACTTGTTTCAAAATCTGATAGGAAGGCTTCTAAAGGGTTCAGACCATCAAATGTGGGTAAGTTACTCACTGTTGTGTTGATCCAACGAACTTCTCTAGTTAATCTAGCACATCTTCTGGTAGATACTTCATACATCTGGTTCTGCCAGTTCTCCAGTGCTTCTTCTGAATCTGATGAGCACGTGTTTTCACTTCTCCAAATTAGATTCCCATCGGCTGTAGGGTTGATGTAATCTTGTTGTTTGGTTGTTAGTTTATATATGCTTTCCAATTTGTATGCGTGATCTTCTTCTCTGATGGGCTCTGTGTATCGCAGACCTTCATCTAGATATAAGGGTGCAATGACCCTAAGTCCATCTCTTTCAAATGTCATACGTCTTTTCTTCAAATCAACAGTAGTGGAATTGTTGAAGGCCCAATCAATTCCTAGTAATTCAGGGGAAGGGCAGTTGTCATCAACAATTTCAATTACCTCAAAATATGAAAAGGTTCTAACTCCGTCGATGTCCATAGGGATGTGCTCCAATCGTTTGAATGGGCTGACAGCTTGTTGATTAGCCATCCTAAGTCTGATAGGGGAATAGATCAACCTCGGTTTTCCTATTAGTGCCCAAGTTTGCTTCGTAATGACATTGACCTCCGACCCTAAGTTGAGGACCACATAATATATATCATACTCTCCTATTTGAGCATTCAAATGTAATTCTTTATTTTCCCTTCTCTTCTTACCAATTTGGTGTACTGCCCTATTCAGTAAGGGGTCTATCTTCCCTAGCTCATACTGCCTGATTAAGTTTTGTAGTTCTTGCACAACGTTCGCGTCCCGAATTAACTTAATACAACTGTATAAAAATTCAATGAGCTTACTAACCTCTTTTCCTCCTTTTGGCGAAGCTGACTGATCAAATGCCTGAGGAATCCCATATTCTCTGATTTCTAGTCGTGTTTTGGAGGAAGAACCTTGATATGCTTGGAACTCTTGCCTTGCTTCCTCGAAGATTTGTCTTTCTTTCTTCGCATCAAAATTTTGGGTCTTCTCTGCAACTTTCCTGATGCCTGAGTCTTTTGTGATCTTTCCTTGGGTCATTCTATTTGCTCCTATGGTAGTGCCTCCTCGAGTAATAAAAATGACTCTAGGGTCTTCTCCGCGAGGTTCAGCATAGATCAATTGCACTTGTGGGTTATGTTGGGGTCCTCGTCTTTTCTGAAGCTTGGATAGCAGCACAGGGCAATCCTCAATGTCATGCTCGAACGAGTTGCAATAACTGTAAGTGGTACAAGGGTTTTGGCAGTCCCTTGATAGATGTCCTAGATGCGCGCAGTTATAACGGATTATTTTCCCTCGACCTCGACCCATTCCTCCTCCTCGTCCTCATCCTCTGTATCCACCATGAGGATTGAAGTTTCCTCTTCCTGGGGAGTTATACTGCGCATTGTTTCCTTCTTGGTGTACTTCACCTTGGATCTTGCATATGTCTCTTGATCTTTCATGCATGAGATCATAAGTTTTGCGATCTCTATCGTCATGCCCTACTAATTTACAGAATGTGCAATACAAGTTTGTGGGTGTCTGAATGTATTTCTGCATGTAACAGCACTCACCAGGGCGATGTCGATTTTTGCATACTTCACACCAAGGTAAAGTGACTTGATTCAAGGGGATCGGAGCTCCAGAAGCCAAGTATTCATTGAGTAGAGGGTAGTGTTCCTTTTCATGACCTTCTGATCTGCATCTGACACACCAGATGTCTTCTCTTTTTTCTTTTCCCTTGTCTTTCTTCATGTCTTCGACCTGTAGAGACAAACTAGTTAGTTGACTCAAGATCTGGCTCATACCTGAGTTGGATTCTCCCATAGGGGTTGATTCAAGCTTCATGGTGATCTCCAATGATTTTTCCTGCGAAGAAATCTTCTGCTGCATCAGGGGGACTCTAATATGTGGTAAGAGAGCAGGGATGAACCATTCTTTGTTCTGCTCATCTGGGATCGTAAAGGTCAATCTTCCTGTAAGGGTCTTGAATCTTTGATCGAACTCCCAAATAGGTTCGACTACCTTTTGCTTGATCTCTTTCAGCTCTGTAATACAATGTGACTTCGACTTAGATTTCTTAAACTCTGCAATCAACGCGTTCTTAATCTCATTCAATGGCTTAGGCTGTGCAAGTCCTTAGACAAGCTTCATGTACCAACTCAATGTGCGGTCTCTTAGTGTAGTGCTAAACTGGTTTCTTTTAATAGCTTCGTCGGTAATATTTTTAATGTTCCATACGGCCTCACACGGGAACCAGTGTTGATCGGGATCTTCAGATTCCTCTCCTCTAAAGATAGGGAGCCTCATATCATCTACCATGAAGTTGCCTAGGTTTCCTGTCTGAGTGGATGTTGAACTGCTAGTAATAGTGCTCTGCGGACTCTAGTGATTTGGAATGTTCTGATTACTTAGTGTTTATGAAACAACATGAGGGTTGATATTTCTTACTTCAACAGTCTACGCAATTCCTGAGGTTTTTGGCTCATTTCGGCGAAGTTCTTCAGTTGCTTCTTCCTTTGGCCCCATGGGTTCTAAATGTTCTTCGTCTGTCAAATCTGCCTCTTCTCCACTGTAGAAACCTTCTTCTCCGTAGTTTTTCTTAAAGAGGTTCTCAAGGTGAACCCCTCAAAATACTCTTCCATTGCGTGTATGTCCAGCTTCTGTGTCGTTGTCCCTGTCCGAGTTCTTGAACATTAGCCTCTTCAAATCCACCCGATCTACTGTATCTTCAAGACGTTCTTTTCAAGCAACAACATATTGATTCTCAACTTCAGAACGTGCAAAAATTTTCCTCTGGGTCATTTGAAAAAGTATCTCTTAGCTTGGCTATACGATTCTATTCTGTCAACAACAAACTCGGTGATATACCCTCCAATGGTACTATCAAACCAATGATCTACTGCTCTGGATACGGCGTTATCAACTCTTTTGACCTTCTGGATCAACGCTGGAGTCCACACCACAAGGGATCTCTGTCTAATCTCGAACTGGGTATCATCTAACCTAGCCAACCACTCAAACAACTCCTGGTGGATTCCTCCAAAGAAGATCTCGTGAATGTCAGTGAAGATGTATCTTTGTAGCCAATCTTCAGTACTCAGCTTAGGGTTCTTGTTTTGGGCTTCAGCGAAATCCCTCTCTTGATCTTTGATCCACTTTTGAATCTTTGTCTTTGATGGGAACCACCTTGGCATTCCCTCACGAAGATTCTTGTCCCAGCAACAGAACCATTTGTTGGCACAGGAGCAGACCCAGGATTCAGCTCCAAGAGCGCACCAACAAGCCCTAGCTACTAGCCCTTTTGGCAACACCTGCGAAGCAGATGCAGTCTCACCCGAAGAAGCTATGAGGGGGTTGTAGGACATAGATGTCTACAACCAGGGTTATATCAAGTGGATCTATTACAACAGCAATACATCATGCATCTATCATTCAACAAGCTAAATCTATCCTTCACAGCTATAGATTTAATCTAATACAATAAGGCAGGTAACAATATAACAACGATAGAGATCAAAGCATCAATCACACACACAACAACAAATGTACGTGGTTCACCCTCTCTCTAGGGCTACATCCACAGAACTGTGCTTATGATTCATTAAGGTAAAGCATATAGTTCTTATCTGTGCTCTCAGCTAGTAGATCCTCTTTCTTCTCTCTCTTTCTCTCCCCTTCCTTCGCACCTAGCTGCAGGACTTGACCTTCGCACACAAAAGAAGATCTTACAATACCAGAAGGCTTCCTCTCTCTTAGCACTTCTCTCTCTCAACACAATAACCACTCACACAATATTATAGCTAGATCAACTACAATATTGTACTGCAGATTTACCAACCAAACCTAGGCCCTTTGGACCTCTATTTATACATTACAACACCTCACCAATAGCCTTAGGCCGAAACCTAGGTGTCAAAACCCTAAAATACCAAAACTCTATGTCAACTTGACCCGCTTTTTCCGGGCTTCACCAGCCTATCTTTCCTTCCTTCTCGTGCGGTGCTCCAAAGCATCCAACGGTGGATTTTTCCGCTTGCTGAGTTGTCCTTGATCCCTCTTCCTTTTTTAACTATCAACCTTGGTCTTCTCATCCAATGGCTTGCATTTCCTCGCTTCGCTCCATATTTTCTGCTCTTTTGCTCACTTTGACCTAGTGACAGTCATTGTGTCTTCCGCAAAGTTTGCTTTTCACCTTTTCTTCCTTTTTCTTCGCTTTCTACTATAACCAAGGGACAACAGGTATTGGGATATTAAGACTTTTCAATAACATGTACTTCATGTAAATTTTGGATATTTGGAATTCAAAAATTCGCGTTCTTCAATAATTTTCCATTCCAGTTGTGCAATTAGGGTCTGTACTATTGGAACTTTGAAAGTTGATTACCCAATGGCTATATGTGATTTGTGTTGCTCAAATTAGCGTGGTTTTTTTTTATTGATGGGGTGTCCAATTAGGTTAGCATCCAAAGTTCCTTGACATCAACACCACATGGCTCCAACATTGGGTGACATGTGTGTCCACCTGGCGTCTTCCCTTTCGCTTCACGCTTAAGGTTCCATTACGTGTTGAGGTTCCACAACCAACAATTCGATATCTGACATTTCACAAAATGCACCTTTTTAAGAAATGTTAGATTTTAGGATCTCCAGATGGTCCAGGTTGCAGTGCACCATTCTACCATCTGACATCCAACTTTTCTATAAAATCCCATTTAAGTGGAACTCCATATTTCTGGATGGGTCATCGTTCCTCCTTCCGAGTTTTTCTATCCAGAGCTTGCCAAGGTGAAATGTTGATTGTCCATTTTACCTCGAGATCATCTCCTTGAACTTCGTTCATGATCTTGTTCATGCTAACATGGTGAATTTGATGAGTGGCATCGCACGACGCTCCTAGCGTGGCATCTAGAATCCAACGTTTTACAAAAATCCATTTTCAAGAATCTTCGTTGCTGCTTCTAGTTCTTATCTCTCATTTCCCAGACCAATAGAAATGGATTGGAGGGAATGCTCCCAACAAGAAGTATATGTGTGGGTACGAAAAAAGACAGGAAAGGGGTGGGGGGTAGTGTTATCGTGTCTTGAGAAGATAAACTTATAGTTGTTCCCAGTAAGCGATTAATTCGAGAAGTGTTATAAGGCAGGTAGGATTAGGAAATGAATCAAGTTGACTCATGAAAAATGCAAGTTATCAACCCCAGTGGATGAATATGACTAGGAACCCTGAAACACGAGGCACGTAGCATTAGAAAATGTGTGGTTTAAAAAGGCTTTTTAATTGACCGGAACTACCCCAAATGATGGGGAGCAAAGACAAGTATCTAAGCCAAGTATCCCAAGCAACCAAATCGAGCCCGGTAGGCCATCCCATCCAATAATAGGGAAACTTCCTAAAAGGGTATAGTTTAGTAAGAAAACAAATCCATAAATAATTCTCGTCTTCCCAAAAGATTATATTTTATAGGACAAAACCCTAAAATGAGAAGGTGTTTTAAGATCTGGACCAAGCGAACTTAGTGTCCACGCCCAACCTGAGTCAATGAATTAATAATTCTACCCACCTCGCCCCACGCTGCCCTTGCTTGCTTGGGTACATACGTGGGCTGAACATTGTTATTTACTTGATCAACCTACATGATGAATGTTAGTGTGACCTACTGCTACCAACAACAACCTGTCATGGTGGGATCCTCGGAACTGCCTTAACTTCAGAGATTAGATGGGGTGGGGGTTGGCACTTAGAACATTGCTATTTACTTGATCAGCCTACACTATTAATGAAAGTGGGTGGCACAGGAAAGGAAGGAAGGAACAACCTGTCGTGGTGGGATCCTTAGAACTGCCTTTGTAAATACTCCCAGAACTTATGGGATCAATGGGGGTCGGCACTTAGACCATTCATATTTACTTCTTCATCCTATTGTTATATAGTAGGTGTGATGCTACCAAGAGTTGTGGGATCGTTGGAACTGTGGATTTTCGAATGGTTCAAGTTCCATTTCCTGGTTCTGCCATCTGGACTCTGTGCTATGGCATGCCACCACACATCTATTGATGGGTCTCTAATATCGTGGCACATGGCATAGGCGTGAGTGTGGCATCTGACACAACATGATGATGTGGCAACCAATATCCAATTCATTAACTTCAAGGCAGTTCTGGTGTGTCCTGACTTGTTCGGTATGTCCCGAGTTCTTTGACATCAGCTTGTCTTGTTGGATTCTAGCTTTGTCATTATCCAATGTGTTAATGCTTTGGTCTTGGATATGTGGATATCCAATAAATTTGTAAAGGAAAAATCCAGGTAATGTTATTTCTTGTTTACTTTATAATATTTACATGGAATGGAGTGGGTCATTATTCTTGGCTCCCTCATTGTATATTCTTAACTCTTTTGGCTTTAAATTAATATTTATGTACAAATAAATATTTTATAACGTTTTATAATATTTTGTTTATATTTATATTAAATGAAATTTTTAAAAATTAAGTGTTTTTTAAATTTATAAAATGAGTTTTCTTTTTTGTTGGTGTTAAATTTTGATTCGAAAAAAACTGTGTGTTAAATTTTGATTTGAAAAAATTTATGTGGATGGAGCGAAATTATAAAAAATTAATTAGAAATAAAATTTACACAATAAAAATATTTATTTATTTATTTTTATAATTTATTTACCAAATTGATTATATAATTTATGTAATGAATATATTTCTCTTGTGAATACATATTGTGCTGAATATTGTTTTTGCGGATGAACATATAATTTATTTTTATAATTTATTTACCAAATTGATTATATAATTTATGTATTAATTTTTTTAGTGAATTGATGCAATGAATATCTCTCTCGTGAATACATATTGTGGTGAATATTATTTTTGTCAGTGAATATTATCTTTGTGGATGAATATACACATATTGCTTGGATATTTGTCTCTACGGGTGAATTAATATTTCTATGGTGAATTGATGTGGTGAATACATTTTGTGTTCTGTCATAAATTTAATCTGCCATAACTAAATATGGTTAGTGACTATCTAAATTTAATAGAGGAAGGTATAACAAAGTAACTCTAGATAGTTTCCATGAATATATAGAATCAATAGAAAAACAAGAGAGAGAAGTCAAATGTGGTGAATATTATTTTTGTCAGTGAATATTATCTTTGTGGGTGAATATACACATATTGTGTGGATATTTGTCTCTACGGGTGAATTAATATCTCTATGGTGAATTGATGTGGTGACTCTCATAAATCTAATCTGCCATAACTAAATATGGTTAGTGACTATCTAAATTTAATAGAGGAAGGTCTAACAAAGTAACTCTAGATAGTTTCCATGAATATATAGAATCAATAGAAAAACAAGAGAGAGAAGTCAAACTTCAAAGTGAGTTAGCAGCAATGCTTGATGATAAATTTAAATCCTTAGAAGATAATATTTATGGATAGACATTAAACTATTAGGGTTTAATAGAAAAAAACAACCAAGAACAAAAACAATCGAAGTAGGAAGAAGAAGTCGAAGTAAATAACAATCTTAGAAACAAGATTAAAAAGTCAGAAAAAAAAGTTAATTAACAATTTGACCCTAAATAATGTGGAACACAAATTAGATATCAAATCTATCAAAGAGAAAATAAATAAAATCATAAAAATAGCCAGTAAGCTTAAGCCTTCAATCTCATTATTTACAATTTTTGATATAAAAAACAAAAAACATATATACAGATTAACAATTAACAATAATCAAGAAGAAATTAAAAAATAAATCAGATGAAACAAGTAACCATATAAAAACTTTAACCATAAATTTAATCATTTGAAATAAAAACTTTAACCATAAATTTAACCCAGATTAACAACAAGAAGAAATTAAAAAATAAATCAAATGAAACAAGTAACCATATAAAAACTTTAACCATAAATTTAACCATTTGAAATAAACAATACATATAATATGTCTCCCATTTGCCACATAGAATATAAAAGGCCACCTAACCCCATGATGGGAGATTGGTAGCTATGGCTCTAGAATCTGATAGCACGGGATTTTTATCCTCACAACTTGTAGCTATTTACAGCTATTTACAGCGTGGAATGTGGGAACCACATTAATGAGCTGTAGCGTTCAGGGAAATGTTCTAGAAGCTAACATTGATGTGAGACAGAGAGAGAAGTTTGGATGGTGCCTATAGAATCTGATAGCACGGGATTCTTATCCTCATCACTAAATGTGGGAACCACATCAACGAAATGTACACGAAACTAACATTTAGGTGAGACACAGAACTTCAACTTTAAAGTGGGTGGGTCCCCTTGATGATATTGGAGATCAACTTGCAAAACCTCTTATTGCCGTAACTTTATAGATATATGTGGGCCACGCTCCTCATCAAAGTAGCTTTCGTTTCAATAATTGAATGAAAATACCACCTACGACCTATGAAAATACCACCTTTCCATTAAATGTCTCCCACTACGAAATTTCGACCACAGGAAGGTGCATCGAGTTTTCTTCTCGAAAATTGCCACCAGAAATATCTAATAAATACCAAACGGACTTTGCGCAAAGAGGTCAAGAGGCTCTTAATTCTATTCGCTTCCACGAGATGGCAATGAGCAGCGGAAAGCAAGAAGTCGAGTACACAGAAATGAGTGTCTTGGATCAAATCCGAAGCCATTTACTCGGCGATTTTGAACCCTCGTTCTTCGTAACGGGAAATTGGGGGTCTGATCCAACAAGAAATTCGAGTCCGGAAGAAGAAAACTTCATCCAGACCGCACTCACGGCCGACTCCGTCGATGACAGCAGACGGGAAACGGAGACGGAAACTCTGATTGCGGCCGTTAAGTCCTCCCGTCCCCTGCTCTCCGTCTCCGTGACTCGACATGAATCATTCGAMTGGGAGAAAATTYCGKTCGACTGGGSACTSAAGAATTCCGTGACTCCGTCTGTGAGCCCTTGCTTCTCCGCTGCCTGGACGAAGCTTCCGTTGGATGAAAACGATTCGGAGGACATGGTATTGTAYGGGATTCTCAAGGAGGCCGCCAMCAAGGGATGGCTGCCCCGAACGCCCAAAGAAGAGCCGGTGACGGAGATCAAGAAGGAAGCGGCTTTGCCCGTCAAACCAGATGCGGATATCCGTCAAGAAACGGGAGCCACGCCGCCGCCGCCGCCGCCGCCGCCGACTGTGAAGAACAATGCGGGGAGGCATTACAGGGGCGTGAGGCAGCGGCCCTGGGGGAAATTTGCGGCGGAGATAAGGGACTCTTCGCGGCAGGGAGCTAGAGTTTGGCTTGGTACCTTCACTACCGCCGAGGAAGCTGCGCTCGCTTATGACCGTGCCGCTTACAAGATGAGGGGCTCTAGGGCTCTGCTTAATTTCCCCCTCGAAGTTGGCGCGGAGGACAGTAATACATGTAATAATAATACGTCCACCATAGAAAAGGTGGAGAGTAATTTGAGTAAGAAGAGGCAACGTGAGGAAGTTGAAGTCCAGTGGAATAGACAATGTCGAGTGAGATTCGAAGATAGCAACACGATGGATCACGAAATGGTTGAAGAGCTTTTGGGTGGGAAGCTGGCAACGCCGCCACTCACACCAAGTGGCATCGACATGAGCTTCACTGGTTTCCTCTCCGCTGGACAACTCATGGTGAATTGAGGACTTCCCTGCGTTTTTTCTATCCATTCCTCAAAGGACAAAAAATTCTATTATTCTTTCTGTACAAGCCTAGAATTTGTATCTATTCTTTCTAAATGTACCAAAAGTTTGTATACTTATTTATGTTGGTAGAGCGCTGGTATGTATATCTTTTAATAATGTTATGTTAAAAAGATTTGGTTTCACCTTTTTTTTTTCAAAATTAATTCTTAAATATGAAAGAATTTGGTAATGGATTTTTTGTCCCAGCATGTTTAGAATCAATGACTTTAACATCACTTTTTAACCTTATTATAAATTATAATAAAGATTTTATTTAAAATTATAATAAAAATTTTACTTAAAATTATAATTATAATTTCATTAGATAAATTTTTTATTTTTTTTAGCAATCTGCAATTAATTGAACAGCTACTAGCTTTATCTATAAGAGACACACAAAATAAGCGTGGAGAAGTTGAACTGAAAACCTCATAAAATTAACTTCATATCATGCAGTTGAACTACCCCAGACGAACTACCCCAGACATTAAATGAAATTTTAATTAATCATAAAATATATATATATATATTATTAAAATGTTAACCCATTTAAAAAATATTTAAATTTAAAAAGCAATATTTTTAATTTTTATTTTTACAAATTTATATCTTAAATCTAAAATTTTATTATTATTAGAATGTTAACCCATTTTATAAAAATTTAAATTATTTAAATTTAAAAAACAATAATTTTAATTTTTATTTTTGGAAATTTATATCTTAAAAATAGAGATGTAGAAAACCACATCAACTTTAAAATGTGGGACAGCTCTATGATGTGTTTAAAAATCTTATCCACGATAAAGTATTTGTTATTATTTTTTTTTAAATCATGCAAATATTATATGTTAATTATAATTCTATTTGGATGGAAATTTATTAAAACGTTAACTCATTTTTAAAAAATTTAAATTATCTAAATTTTAAAAAAAATATTAATTTTTATTTTTACAAATTTTTAACTTAAAAATAGAAATGTAGAAAACCACATCAACTTTAAAAAACTTATCCACTATAAAGTCTTCAAAATTTTATGTTAATTTATTTTTTAATTCTTGTTTTCAAAAATAAAGTTGTTTTGAGAATAAAGTTTCGAGCTTTTACAAATGTATATGGACAATAAACATGCAATGGCTACAAACATTAATGGGTTAAAAAAACAGGGATTTTGATATTAATTTAATAATACAAATTTTATTCTAGTTATGTTATTGATAATAACTATATATATAAACTTTTAATTTATTCTAAACTATATTTATAAATAATTATATATACATATTTTTAATTTATTCTAAACTATATTTATATATTGTAAGTTGAATTGAAGAATCAAGAACAAATAAAGTCAAACACGCAAGTAAGGGACAATAGGGGTTTACATTCAAGAAATCTTAGAAGGGACAATTCTATTCAATTATATAAATCTCATGTGTGTTTCTTTTTATATAATTTTAGATGACCATGCCAACTATGTCATAATTAGATATTTAGTTCAACTATATGTATAATTATCTTCCATAATCTCTCAATTGATCTTCATCCCTAACTTCTCTATTTTCTCCTCATACCGACTTGATACTCCCCTTTAACTGATAAGTATACCTAATTGATATTCATACCAAAAGTTTACATACAATCTCTATTTGGAGTACTTAGTAGCTCATTAAAAAGATCTAACTAAGAACTACAATTTGTGGCATGGCCTGGACGTGTCAAAGACAAACCGAGGCCCTTGAATTTCCTAAAAATATTGTTTAGGGCCTCAAAACAACCTTGGAAGTTTAGGATCCAAAAAATCATAACAAAACTACCAAGATGGAGAGTCATGATGAGTCAATGGAGAGGTGGGTGGCCACCAATATCCACCTAGATCAATCCTTCCCCCTTAGGAAGCAATGGTCCCAATTGCATCAAGTCCCCGTAGTAAATGGGAAAAAAATTGTTGAATTTGAACCTTGTGAGCCACTTGCCTTGTTGAAGAAGTTGTCTTGCTTCGATAACCCGAAAAAGTTGTCTATTTTATTGGCAAGTTCCCTTCATCCTAGTGTCCATGATTCAATCCATTATAGCTTGCTCAATGCAACCAAGATGGAGTTTTGTAGAGGCCAATTGCTCAACCACCTCTGAGATGTCCAACAAAGGTGGGAAATATGGTCGAAACAGCTCCACATTAAATATTGGGTGTAAGCTAAGGAAAATTGGAGTAATACTCAATTCAAAATCATTTACACCTACATCCTTTGTGATGGTGTAAGGCCCATATCAAAGTGGTTTGAGCTTCATGTGGGGGGCTATGAGACACTTTTTCTACAAATGCAATCACACATTATCACCAACTTGAAACTTGTGTGAAGCATGATGTTGGTCTCACCGTTGCTTGTACTTGGCATTAGCCTTCTACAAGATATCATGAACTTCTTGTTGGAGGTGATAGATCCATTCAACAAATTTGGTTGCTCTATATGCCTCAACCGAAGTGTGGGAGGAATCTGTTGGTGAAGGTGCAACTGACAGAGATCTATCAATAAGGACCAATAACTAGAATCCCAAGCACAGCTAAAAAGGGTTGTGTCCAATAGAGTTGTGGAGGGATCTTTTATAACTATGTTGAATATATGGAAGGCTCTTATCCCATGTATGTGGATGCTTAGAATTGTACATGTGTAGGATATGCAAATGATTTGGTCAACTTGGTGTCCATCAAAGACCATAGGTTGGACAAAAAAGTACAAAGGAACTTGCTATCCCTATTTGAAACAATGGTCTGTGGTAGCCTGAAATGAATCCAAACACGTTTGAAGAATATCTTAGCAGTGACATCGATGGTGATACTCTTCTAGTAGGGTGTCAAGATAGCCATATCAGAAAATCGATAAATGACCACAAATAAACAACCATTACCATGTTTGGTAGAAGGTAGACTGAACATGTAATCCATGGAGATGGACTCCCATATCCTATCGGGAGGAGGTAGAGGAGTATATAACCCTTGTATTTTGATGGTCGGTTTGGCAATGGCACAAGTAGTGCATGATTTGATATACATGTTGACATCATGTCGAAGCCTCAACCAATGAAAGTAATTTTGTAGTACAACCATGGCCTTTTCCACACCAAAGTGTCCTACCACTTAACTGTAATGATCTCCTAAAATCAACTTCGCATGCTCCCTTGAAGGAACACAAAGATGGCCCAAATGAGATAACAATCCATCCTGAAGATGAAAATATGCAACTGGTGTGCCTACACCTAGCGTTTGATATCTGGCACCGAAGTCAGGATCACTGTGATATAGTTGGGACTACCCGAAGATCTCATGGCCACAAGAGTTTAGCACTATGGTTAGTGCTGGAAGTGGAGGTTGACTAAGGAAATGAGCAACATAGTTGGTGCTACCCTTATTGTATTTAATGTTCAAGTGGAATTGTTGTAGGTAGGTGGACCACCTTTGGTGGTGGTTATTTTGTAACTTTTTCTACATTTGCATGGATTGTAGGGGCTTGTGATTAGTGTGGATGATGATCTCTTTCCCGAGAATGTAATTATTCCATTGGTGGCAAACTTGTAGAATGGAGTACATCTCCTTATCATAGGTGGGGTACTTGCAAATGACATATGAGAGTGTCTCACTATGGTATCCCATTGGATGGCCATATCGAGTGAGGACTACGACCATCGCATAGTCTAAAGCATATGTCTCAGTCTCAAAGGGTTGTTGCAGATACAATAAGGTGCTTCTATTTATTTTCAATGTGGGATATTATTGTTTCTTAGAATGTTAACATTGTAAGAAACCTGTAATGGAAGCAATGTCAGATATTATTGTTTCTTAGAATGTTTTTTACAAAAATTGAAATGTTATATATATAAAAGGGCACGACCGAGGTCGCATAGTACAAAAGAAGGTGCTGGTAGAGGATACCAGCAACAAAGTTTCCATCAAAAGCTTACAAAAATGAGTTTGGCAATGATCCTACTTCATTGATATCTAATCTTTTCAATTCTATCTTAGAAATATCTTTCCGAAAGACTTATTTATGCCATTTTTACAAAATTTTGGAGTGCCTTACTGATCTTCTTAAGCTCGGTCTTCCTCTGGTAGGGGCTCGAGCACTACGTTCAGATCGAGCAAAATTCGGTCTGCCCTGCTTCTTGTCTCCTTGTTCTGGCTTTGTGCTGGAGAGTTGGATGGCCTGGCTTCCATCTTTGCTTCCATGCGCTCCCCTTGGCGTCTAAGGAATTTGACTTCATCTTGTAACTGATTTATTATGGTGCGATGTTGAGCTAGTGTGTCCAGAGTGAAGGTGAGTGTGGAGGTATGAGAATCCAAGCGAAGTGCCAGTTGTTGGGTGGTGGAGAAGTTATCTTCCACCAATTCATCCTCCGATCATTCACGACTTGGGCGTTGTGCCATTTTTGCAACTAGACTGACTATGATTACCCTCCTCCAATTACTAGTGTTTCCTTTGGCTCGGTCAGGGCTAGTGCTGAAGTTGATGTTGTTGTCTTTATTTTTTCCTTGGACGTGGCTGCCTCTGGTGTTGTCTTTGTCTACACTGTCTCTTTCTATGCTTCCTCTATCTTCACTATTGTTGGAGATTCCTCGAACAATGATGTGTATGTCGTTGATTCCACTGACCAAGCTACCTCTGGTGCTGCCCCTACCACAGTCTCTGATATTTCCTTTCTCTATGATGCTCCCTGTGAGGTCTCTTCTCACAATTTTATCAATTGTTGTACCTTTGGTGCTAGAGCAATGGTGAATTCCCAAGTTTCTTATGCGCTTTAAATTCCCTTCCCATATGAAATTCCAAACTATCGAGGTCCGTTGTGGTTGGCTGTAACAATGAATCAGGAGTTGGCCATCCAATTTACCTCTTCTGGATATTTTTTGGATGGATGTATGTCGTGCAAACTCAAAATTTGAGTGACGTTCAATCGTTGATGCAACATGTACTATCAGCATCCGCTTGCGTTGAATCATGGCTGAAATCCTTTCAAAATCCTTCACCTCAAGCGCAGTTATGGTGGAGGTGATGTTGCAGACTACAGAGTGAGCGTGGAGCGACGGGTACGACAGGTTCCCACGAAGGAGGAGCACCTTGTGATCCAGTATATCCATATTTTCCTCCTACTCCGTACAGGTTCCCACGGGCCAGAGGTTGTGCAGGTACAAAATCTCCCCGAGCATGACGCTAGGATTACAACTTAATGCGTTCAGCTGAAGTACCTCATGGATATTGGCGCCAAGTGGCACATTTACGGGAGAGGTTTGAGGCATTAGGGGGGGGCTAAGAAAAGGTGCCTTCCCAACACTTCCATATGGTCGGGGCCCCTTCCAATTTCTAGGTTTTCCTGCTCATCCGCTATCATATTATTTGTGCGTGGGACATGGTAGAAGGAGGAGTGGATGGTGGATAGGATTGCTCTGGTCCTTTTAGTGATTCTTTAAAACTTTGAATTCTTTGGGTCTGTTCTTGTAACGAAATGCTAGATTATATTCTTTGAGTCCCCTATTACAATTATGTGGTTGAGTTGTCGATCCTGAGCTATGAGTGCTCCTTGATATATCGCATAAGCCTTTGCCATGTTGTTGGTGGTTACGCCCAAATTCCAGGAGTAGCATATGATTCTTTTTCCTCTAGGGTTGTACAATACCCCTCCCACACCCGCCTCCCCTATTGTTTCTTAGAATATTAGCACTGTAAGGAACTTGTAATGGAACTTGACTAGGTGCAATTAGTCAATTCTAGTCACTTATTCTAGAAACTAGTAACAAAATATTATGGGGTATGGATTCTTGTAATCAAATGCATTTTCTCATCTATGCTATGATTCCAACACTAAAGAACACAAGTCTTAATCACATGGATGAAGAACTTCCATACTTCAAATCCACTTATTATTGAATTGGAATTTAATGTGTGATTATTTAAGTGGCATTATATTAACAAACCACCCTTGCATAGATTGCAAGGGATTTTGAAGGGTGACGCTTCCTACTACTTTTCTATGTTTGCAAGAATTTCATTCTTCTCTTGTTTCAAATATTTGAAGCATTGGGTGGAATTGAAATATAGGATTATGACTTTTATGGATTCAACTTCACCAAATATAGATATCCCCTCCTAGTATTGAAGACTCGGGAAACACGAGAAGAAGATTGACAATATTGTTGAATAACAAAAATTAAGGATAAACTATGAGCCCGATTAAATGTTGGAAGTGAAGGATGAAGCAGTGAATGTAGGAAATAAAGTAGTGAAGATAATAAATAACAAGCGTCTAGAATATGGAAATAAGCATTATGGACAGTCAATCAATCATCATCTAAAATCTATAAGTAATCAATATGGAATATCAATAAATCAATCATTGTTGTAGATGGGAGATCTAGAGGGGGAACAAGAGCTAGGGAGATGGGGAGAAAGATGATAATGAGATATGGAAAGAAACAAGAGGGTAACAAGGTTAAGCGAAAGGATGAGATGGGTTATGGACCAAATGGCTTTTGCGTTGAAGGCAAATAAACTCTTGTAGGGTCAACTTATCCATAGCTTGTGTTCTCTACGTTATCCATATTTATAACTTGTGGATATGGAGAACTATCAGCAGCTACTAAAGTTAAGCTATCAATAACTTTTGGAATTAATTTATCTGTAGATGGATACTCCCTTAAATGAAATATGAGATTAAAACTAGAAAAATAAAAGATTTACATGCAAAAATATGAATTCAATGCATGATATTTTTCTATTAATATAAAGGATTCTTTATTTCCAAAGGATAAAATCTTCAGCACTAATTCTATTTGTTAGTCTTCTTAGATATAGATTTTCATCATTTAAAAGCTACCAAATAAGAGCCAGCTTCACTTATTTTCAATACCACAAGCCTCATATGATTCTAATGAGGGAGAAAATTGAATTAAATTTTAAAAGCTAAGTTCAGCTTTGTACAACATAGTTGTTTACAAGTCATCAACAAATCATAAGGACCGGTAGTGAGTGGCACTTCCAAGTGAAACCCTAGAAAAGTTGGCAATTATAGGACAATAAAAAATCAAGAAGGCCTTGTCAAATTCATATATAAATTGTGATGGAACTTCCTAGTGAAATTGTTTAAAGGTTGGGAATGATAAGGAAATAAAAAATCAAGAAGGCACTTATCAAATTCATATACCCCAAATATCAAGGAAAGGTTATAAATGACATATAAGAAGAACTTGTATCAAAATTTTGGTCACAAGATTGTCAATTTTTTGCAAACATACATGTTGGGTCTCTCAAAAGGATCCCCCATTTGGCATCTGAAAATGCCTTCTCTTTCTTGTAGTTTCCAAGGACACCCATGGTTCAAATGGATTTCTACATGTGAGGTAGAGGTATGTTAGGATTTCAGAGTGGGATCAACAAATAAAAAATATGAATATTAATTATATCGATGAGGGATAATGATCATGCATTGGGGAAATTCTTGGTGATTATTGTTGGTGAGGGATTATTGCTAGTGAGTGTTGTTCGTGACCTCAATTTGGTTCTTGTGAGGAGGTTTAGATGGTGGTTCAAAACCATATGACAAATGGAATGTGTTGTGGGTAGGAAAATGAAGTAGTCGAGCAAAGGAGGCTAAGGGGTCTCACTCCTCTCCTAATGTCCCTAGCATGTATATATAGATTCCATGATATAAAGATCAATATATAATCCTTCCCAAGGTGAAATCTACCTGCCTCCCATGTAATGGATATAAAGATCGATGTATTCATAGACGTGGTCAATAGGTTAAAAGTGTAGGTGTTCACCAAAGATTTATTGAATACAATGACAAAAAACTTACCTATTTTGAAACAATGGTGTGGAGCAGCGTGGACCTGACATGGAGGTGGTTGTTGAATGTAGTTGATTTGCGTAATGTAATAATTTGCTTTTTTTAGTGTTGAAACACATTAATAGAATAAGTGTGAAGTGCATTAACATTAATATGATATAGATATAAATACATGATTATGACCATTGGATTCATCTTCCAAGGTCTCTTGGACTCCCTATGATCGTTACAATAGATTGGTCCTCTCCATATTTCGTCAAGTTCATAACCCTAACGGATTATGTTTCCAACATTCCCCCCCTTAATTCTAAGGGGTGTATGTGAGTCCAAGGTGAGAGTTGATATATGAAAGTGGGCAACTAAAATAAGGAAGAGTGATCTCTGAATATGGTGGTTTTGGGATGACCACAAACCAAATGTATAGAAGAAGCTTCTATCTTATACCAAATGGTGGTGGTGTTTTAAGGATGACGACAAACTAATATGGTGGTTTAAGGATGACCACAAACTAATATGGTGGTTTAAGGATGACCACAAACTAATCTGGTGGTTTAAGGATGACCACAAACTCTGAAACTTGGCTCTAGGCTCAATGGTTCCCAGAACATTTCCTAAGTTAGATAGAATATGAAGTTGTGAGTTCATTCATAACATGAGTTCGATATGTGAGAGGGTTTGAAGGCAACAAAAACCTAATTAACAAAAGCAGTGAACTCTAGAAGACAAGGGAGTGATTTCCAGGGCTGTAATTGAATAGTCTTTGGGCAAGAATATTGTTGGAGCAGTCGACGTCCAGATTAGGGTTTCGTGTCAGCAATGGACATTCGATCACGATGGATTGGAGAATGAGTAGGAATTAAGTTGGAACGATTTAGGGTTCGAATGACTAGAACTAGTGTAGGATTTTTGTTTTTTCATGCATCTGCTCGTATTACGGTTAAACCATGGAGAGTCAGGTTCGGAACCTGCATAGAAGTGACACAAAGACTGGTAACTTAGATTAACAGGTAGAGACATAGAATCACCAAAAGACACAGACATTGGCAAGAAGGAATTTTTGATGTCATGCTAGAATGAGTGCCCAAGACATACTTGCAGATGGGCACAAGATTCCTAGAGGCACAAAGAAACGTTTTGCAATATACCAGATGAATAATAATATGCGGAACATAAATATTTAGCAAGCAGTAATGGAACAACAAGATTATAGCTAGATCAATACGAGAATAACACCAGAAAGAGCACCTTTATTAGAGATAGCAATGTTTACTTGCCTCTTCAAGGGGGAAATCTCCAGCAGAGCAGAGCTCTATTACAATAATCTACAAGAAAAAAATATCCAATACCTCATACTCTTATTTATACTAATTCTACCTTCTAAGGAAACTTCTAGAGGAAGATCTTTCTAGAAGTATAAATTTCTATTAGGTCTTCTTACATTGACTTATTCTCCTTTAATTATTAGGCCTTATTAACTAATGTTGGTCTTTACTCATAGAAAACATATCCTACTAACTAATGACCCACGAAGAGGGGTTAGGATCGGATCCTAACATGCCCTCCCCCTTCAAAATCATCCTTGTCTTCAAGGTTGAATGTGTGGAAATTGTTGGAGTATGGTCGTTGGTTCCCAAGTCGCATCCTCTGGTGATGTGTCCTTCCACTTGAGTAACACTTCCTTAATAGTTCTTCCAAGCAACTGATGTTCACAGGAATTGATGGCTGCTTCTGGTTGGAGCCAAAGAGATCCTTCTTCATCTAATTCTGGAAGGATGGTTTGGACCCTGCAATTATATCCGACCACTTTCTTCATATAGGAAAAATGGAACAGGAGATGGATTTTGGAAGTAGCCGGAAGGGCCAATTTGTAGGCCACTGAACCAATACGCTTGATGATCTAGTAGGGCCCATAAAACTTGGGTTCCAACATGTGATGACCGTGGGCTTTGAGATATGTTTGTTTGTAAGGTTAGAGCCTGAGAAACATCTGATCACCTTCCTGAAAAACCCTTTCGGAACAATGTTGGTCCGCCTGTTGCTTCATGCAATTTTGGGACATGTGGAGGTTATCCTTTAGAGTATCTAGGGTGGATGTGAAACCTTACGAAAATGTAAGAATAGATTGGACCTTTGATGTTCATGGAAGATAGGTAGTGAATGTGGGTTGGCGTTGGCCATACACTGCTTCATATGGGGTCATTTTAGTGGCCATATGAAAGGAATTATTATACCACCATTATTATGCCAAGAGACCATTTTCCATTGGGTGTTTTTTTTTCCGAAGAAAAACACCGCAAGTGGTTTCCAAACATTTGTTTACCACTTTCATTTATTAGATCATACTAAGGGATTATGAGTTGTGCTCACATAGTTGGTTGGGTTCCCTACAATTTAAATAACTCTTTTCAAAATGCCCTACAATTTAAATAACTCTTTCCAAAATGTGCTGGTGAAAGTCGGGTCATGATCAGATACAATATAGGTGGGCATGCCATGTAACTTGAAAATATGATCAATGAAAACCTATGCTACTAATGCCCATGTGAAAGGGTGGGGTAAGGCACAAAAAGAGCATACTTGGAGAGGTGATCAACCACCACCATGATGGTCGACTTGTTTCCAGCTTTAGGAAGGGCCAATATAAAGTTTGTGGAGATGTCTATCCACATAGAAGTTGGAATGGGTAGGGGTTGTAGGGCTCCTGGAGACTTGATAGTTTCACCTTTATTACATTGGCACAACTCACATTCGGTGACAAAGTGAAGGATATCCTTCTTCATGCTTGCCTAGAAAAAAGAATGACATGCACAAGCATAGGTCTTTTGGAATCCCAAGTGACTCACAATAGATGATGAGTGCAACTCATTAAAGAGCCTCGGCTTGAGTGTTGAAGAGAGGTATAGAAATAGGCGATCCTCATATCTGAGAATATTTTCCTACTCAGTGGAGTCGATGGGAGGATTAGGGTCCTCTTAAATGCATTGAATTAACCTGGAGAGAGTCAGGTGTGTTAGCTACTCTTGACATACTTCTTCAATCTAATCAAGGACCGGTAAGGATAAGGAAAAGAGGGAGCCGTCTTCCTCGTGTTGTCTTGACAATGCATTCGTTACTATACTGTTTAAATGTCCGTTTTATACATGATTTCATAATCATAACCCGACATTTTGGTCAACCAATTGTTTTTTTCTCGAGAGGGTAACTGCTACTCCAGAAAATACTTCAAACTATGGTGATATGCTTTGGTCTAAAAATGACACCCCAAAATATATGACCACCATGTGTGCACCGCATGGAGAAGGACCATCATTTCTTTTTCATAAGTAGATCTTCCTAGATTGTTGCCACTCAACGATTTGCTAGTAAAGGCCACAAGTAGACCATCTTGTGTGAGCACTGCACCTATACTAGTGCCAGAAGCATCTGATTCCACCACAAAGGTTTTGTTGAAGTTAGGAGCTGCTAGTACAGGAGTAGTGCACATGGCCCTCTTTAACTCTATGAAGGCTTGTTGAACAACAAGTGTCCAATGAAATGCATTCTTCTTAAGAAGGTCAGTTAAGGGATTAACAATTTTTCCATAATGGTGGACAAATTTCCTGTAATATCATATGAGACCGAGAAAACCCCTTAGGAACTTTAAGGTCATGGGTCATGGCCACTCCTGCATAGCTTGTTGGCTCCAAAGGAAAATTTGGTCTTTTTGACGAACAATTGGTTGTCCTATAGAAAGTGAAATACTTTGTCCACATGAAGAAGATGGCTATCCCAAGTGTGGTTGTAGATGAGGATGTCATCAAAGAAAACTAGGACAAACTGTTGAAGGTAGGGTTTCAATATTTTATTCATGAGACTTTGGAAGGTGGATGGGGCATTGCAAAGGCCAAAATGCATGACCAGGAATTCATAATGTACTTCATGAGTTCGGAAAGTAGTATTTGGAATATCTGCCTCCTTCATCCAGATCTAGTGATAACTTGAGCAAAGGTCTAATTTGGTGAAGACACAGGCACCTTGGATTTCATCCAAAAAATCATCAATGACAAGAATGTGAAACTTATCTTTGATGGTTAGTTTATTAAAGGCACAAAAATTAGGACACATATGCCAAGTACCTTATTTCTTTAATACCATCACCACGAGAGAAGAATGTAGATCGGTATTGGGGCGAATTACCCCCACCTCTAGTAATTCATGTACCATCATTTCTATTTCATTTTTTTGAGCAAATGGATACCCGTAGGGACGTACATTGGGGGGTTGATTTCCTAGTCGGAGAGGGATGCTATGATCATGCTCACCCCTGGAAGGAGGTAAGTCTATTGTAACTTCAAAGACCCTGGGGTACTTGTCCAAGATTAGTTGCAGGCTAGGAGGGACTACCAAAGAGGCCTGATCGATGACATGGATGGAATGCAATTGAGCAATCACACCATGGTGGCCTTTCTTCAACATTTTTTCCATCCTATGAGAGTTGATGATTTCAAGAGAGCTCACTTGGAGACCTCGAAGGCTATAGGTGTGAGCCTCTTATGTGAAGCTAATATATAACTCATGATAATCCATTGTAATGGGTCCCAGAGTGCGAATCCATTCCACACCCAAAACTATATCACAACCCCCCATGGCAATAGAGAACATGTGGGTTTTTAGATGATAATCACCCATTTGGAGTTTGACATTCTCACAATGCCCCTCACACTTCATCGTATTGCCATTAGAGATGAGAATTTGAAAATTATAAACAGGGTAGACAAAGCAATGGATCTCCTCAACAAGCCTGCGATGAATAAAATTATGGGTTATACCACTGTCAATCAACACCACAACCGATCTATGTTTGATGTAGCCCTTGATCTTCAATGTCTGTGGGGCCGAAATACCTGAGAGGGCATGAAGAGATATGACAAGTTCCTCTGGTTCCATAAGGGAGGCAACAAAATTTGCAACATGACCACTTGGTTGAGCATCCTCTGGGTATGAAGACTCAACTAAAGGTATGTCTTCATAGGAAGAGGAAGTTGATGCATCAATCTGGAAGAACTTTTGTTCCCTGCATTTATGTCCCGGTGAATAATTTTCATCACAGCAATAGAAAAGTCCTTGCTCGCGATGCTCCGCCATTTCTGTTGGAGATACATTTTGGACCTTCAAGGTTTGTGTCGGCGTTGAGTGACCCCCGGGGCGAGGAAGGTTGGGGAATGTATCCCTTAGGGGTGGAGCCTGATGGATGGTCTACTTCCAGTGCTAATTGGCATGCCTGCAAACAAATAGTAGAATGATGCATGCTCACATGATCCCTGATGGCTTCCTTTAAGCCACTGATAAAAAATTCAAGGTGAAAGTCATCAGGTAAACCCTCGGTTTGGATAGCCAATTGTTCAAATGTCGTGATAAATTTAGTGATTGATTTAGTTTGATGCAACTTAGTGAGCCTGCCCAAAAAATGTGATTCCCTATAAAAACGAACACAAACTGCTTTAGTGAACATGTTCCAAGTGGGCAGTCCTAGATAACATTTCTTATGCCACTACCAGCATTGCCATCATTCTTGATCCAAGTACAAAACCCCTACATGAAGTTTGGTCTCATCATCTCGAATATCATGAAGGGAGAATTATTGTTCCATTTGAGAAACCCACTCGGCTGGGTTGGAACCATCAAATTTATGCATGCCAACTTTGGGCACCTTATTCCAAGAGGGTGGAGAACCCCAAGGGGAGCAGGACGACTAAATATGCTCATAATGGGAAGACTGAGGGTCCTCAGGAGTGGGCTCAACATTCTTATCCTTTAGGAGTTGCTCTAGAGCGTGGTATTTCTTGTCAAGGGCTATTTGGAAGTCAGTGTGTATGGAGGCCATTTGTTGTTCTAGGTTGGATACCTTTTCCTCCTAGGTTTCTTGGGACTGAGAGCGGGTGGTAGGCATGGTGGAGGCTTAAGTAGAAGATGAGGTGTTGTCATGTGTTGTCATGAGATGATCTGTATACATGTGTTGTCTAATGTGTTACCACTCAAAGGGGTACCAACAGAGGTTACAAAGGTGGCCAACAATGTGTGTTTAAGTACCACTTGTAGTTCATGTGTGTAAGAGTCCCTGACTGTGAGTTTATGCGTAGAACAACAGATCTTTGTAGCTTAAAGACATCGAAATACGTGTCTACCTTGAAAACATTTACCCCACAAGTTTTGCCCATGAAGGAAATCTGATACCACTTGCAATATACCAGATGAATAATAATATGCAGAACATAAATATTTAGCAAGCAGTAATGGAACAACAAGATTATAGCTAGATCAATACCAAAATAACACCAGAAATAGCACATTTATTAGAGATAGCAATGTTCACTTGCCTCTTCAAGGGGGTAACCTCCAACAGAGTAGAGCTCTATTACAATAATCTCCAAGAAAAAAATATCCAATACCTCCTACTCCTATTTATACTAATTCTACCTTCTAGAAATTCTCGAGGAAGATCTTTCTAGAAGCAGAAGCTTCTATTAGTTCTTTTTACATTGACTTATTCTCCTTTATTTATTAGGCTTTATTAACTAATGTCGACCTTTATTCATAGAAAACATATCCTACTAACTAATGACCCACGAAGAGGGGTTAGGATCGGATCCTAACACGTTTATAACATAGGAATATCTAGAGAATAAGTGCATGTGGAAGACTAGCAGGAAAAGGGGCGCAGACTGGTAGGCATGTAGAAAAAGAGAGGGTATTTCTGGACACACTTAGATGTTATGGACAACCACCATAGTGAATCAGACCCTAAAGGMTGAGGTGGCTCTAATACCATTGCATTCATCTTTCAAGGTCTCCTTGACTCCCTATGATCATTACAATAACTTGACTCTTCATATTCCGTCATGTTCRTAACCCTAACGAATTACATTTCTAACAGAGAGAATGAACAACATGCTCGATAGGAAATCTTTCTTTAAACATAAAACTTCTTAGCCAAGAGATTGACAAATTCTTGACCGAAAAATTGGGTGGGGAATTCAAACTCTCAACTGAGAAAGCGGGTAGAGAATCTAATCTCTCAATCGAGAAAGTGGGGGGAGAATCTAAACTTTCGGTCGATAGATGTCTCCCAGAGTTTTGTGAGTTTCAATTTCCAGTTCAAAAAACAATCTTTCAATTGAGAAAATTATGTGTAGATTAAAACTCTCGATCGATAAATTATTAACCCGAGGAAAACTCTTGACCAATAAATCATTAACCCGAGGCAAACTCTCAATCGAGATATTTATAAATTTTCTACGAGGAGTGAATATTAAAAAAATATTAAAAAAATCAAATGTTTACACTATAGAGTGAATACTCCATAAATTATGAGTCATGGGAAATAAGCTCGTGAAATCTTTTAGCTGAAAATTTCATTTCATAATC